>WNHD01003381.1:0-12811 GCA_011057455.1 Ganaspis sp. Gsp50
GAAATAGTCAAAGTTCACATTTTCAATTAGTAAAAGACTACTAATTTCATTAGTAATTTTCTACTAAAAAGTAGTTATATTCTACTAATTGATTAGTAGCTGTTTTACTAAAAATTAGTAAATGTTTATTATTTCAATCGGTAAACGACTTTTCGCTGTTGCTTAGTATAAATAATTACTAATTCAGGATTTAGAGAGTGGGACTTGTTTGTGTGATATTTCAAGACTTCGAAATAATACCTACATCCAAGACTCAACTGTCAATAAATCGGTATTACTCAGTTAATGTTTTCCGTAGTTTTCCTTAAATCTGCGGTTAGAAATGGCCAGGTGAATACGAGTAATTCTAATTAAAGTCGGTTACGAACGAAAGTTAGGGGGGAATGGATGGGGTCTTATGGAGAAAATTTGGGGGGTATTAGATGTGTAAATACACGAAAAGGGTATATATAGAGGAACAAAAATTAAAAAAATATAAATAAATTCCTACTGGTAAGCAGATCATCTTGATATTTTAGGAGTGTCTACAAATTTTCCTAATGTTATACCCAGGAAAATACCTTAGGTATTTCTTTGTGAATCGGAAATTTTAAGAATGCAGATTGATAATCATTGATGCTCTCAATTGTTTTGAATTGGAATTGGTCTTTAATCGGTAAAATCTATGTGATATATCCTATTGATGAGAAATTTACTGAATCTTTTTTGACAATTATGAATCGGATTCAAAATTTTTAGGTAATTAGGTTGTCGAAGACAATAAATCCGAAACTTCCAATTCAAGCAACTGAAAAAAGTTTTGAATCCGATTCATAAATGTCAAAAAAAATTATAAGAAAATTTCTCATCAATAGGATAGGAATAGATATTATATCAACAGGATTACTGACTAAAGACCAATTCTGATTCAAAACAATTGAGAACGTCAATCGTCAATCCGCATTCTTAAAATTTCCGATTCACAAAGAAATTCATCAATAAGTTTTTTTTGTTCCAGGGTGTTAATTATTTTTAATTATTATGTAATTATATTTTATATTATAATTAATATCTAATTCTAATTTCAATTTCACAAATTGAGAACTAATAATAAATCGAACTTCTTGTTAACGCGAAAAATCGTCTAAATATCACGTTACCCAGGAGAAATTACAAGTGAAAATACAAATTTTAATAAAATTAGGATTTTTACTGATAGAGTCCTGTTTGTGGATCCTATATGGGATTATATTGAGGATCCTTTATAGGATTTTTCAGTAGGATCATTATACACAAAGGTTCATTCTTGTTACTTTTAGTTTTTTGTCAGGTATTGTAAATTATAAAATTGAAGGTCATGTCCAATAAGAACTCGGATGATAATTCGAGTTTGAACCTTCAGTTTTATTTCTTCCAGAAGTTTCTTTTTAAAAATAGTAATAAGTCATACACTCACGACAAATTTGAAGGTTCCCTAAGGGGATTCCCAAAGATTCAAAACAATATAATCTTCACGTGTATCATGAATGTCTGACTTATTATTTTTAAAAAGAAACTTAGAAACAATTAGGAGAAAATAGAAATGAAGGTAAATTCCCAAATTATCATCCGAATTTTTGAACATAACTTTAATATATTAAGTTAATTGTATTTCGTTTATAATTTTTTTGATTTACAAAAATATTGATCTATTATTCATTTATTCAGTTTCGTTTTAAAAAAAACAATTTGCGTATATTAAAATGTTTGTTTTAAGTTGGCTTTTCAATGCAATAAATTATTTTTTACCAGTCGCAAATTATTTTTTCTTTAACAAATGTCACTACTCGAAAACTTTTCCGCATTATAAAGAAATTAGACTGGAAACTTACCCTGCAGCATATTGTGATCTGCCTCTTCATCAGCAAGGTAGCGAATATTATCGATTGTTGGTGATAGCAAACTCATTTCAACTGAATGGCGCGATCGTCAAGCTTTATAGATTTCCGAAATCAATTTCAGAATAATTATTCACTTGTTGAGTTGAAAAATTATCAAAATAACGAAATCACTTAAGAATAAAGTGCTTTGTAACAAGACTTCCAAGTGCAATGAGACTACTTGCGATCGGTTTAATTAGCGGAGTTTCTATCTCCGAATCATTGTTTTAATTAATCTTATAACTAAGCCTCCGTTTTATTTCTCTCCTGCATCAGACTCCGTTTTTTTGCTCTTTACTTTATTATATTCGGTTATATTGCTTTTGCTTTTTTTTACAAACTCAGACAGACACATCAAGATAGATTTAGTTGGTGATTTTCTGAGCTAAATTCTCTAAAATCGACGAGTCTGAGTGCACTTACTTTCACTTCATTAATCTAGTAGACTGTGTCTGGAGAATCAAGTCTTCATTGTTGGTTTTAAAAAATTATTCAGAAACTTCTAAGTCGATCACTAATGAGTTGTTATTAGATGATTTTCAAGGTATCGGATGTTGACATTATGACGTTACTTTTGCATAAAAATTTTATTAGCACTTGACACTAACGTTGTTTCTACCAGTAATTGTGATGACAACGCATGATGCGTATCGGTCTCGTCTCCAGTCCGTTTTGCGAGGAACGATCAATACAAACAAAGCGCGACTGCGCCTCAAGAGTCGAATTTGACAAGAGCTACATAGTAGCAAATATATGACAATGTTTGATATCGCAAGCGGAAATATTAAAATTTTAATAACGAATCCGCTATAAGAATAAGTCATATCGTTAAAGAAGATTTCTGCGTTCTTGCACTCCGATAATAATCCTTGGTTATAAACCAAGGATATATAAAAATCTATAAAAACAAAATTAAGAAGTCCCAAATGGACTGCATTTGAGAGAAGAGTTTAACCAAATTTTTATTTTAAGGCAAAAATTAAAATCTGGTCTTTCATAAAGCATAAAAACTGAAAAGTCGATTTTTTGGATCTAACAAGCAGATCATGGTGAGTCACATGAAAGCCTAGATGGGTATCCTACATAAAGAAGGATTCCACAGGGGACTTACCCCATGTGCTGAAGGGTGACTCATTTTTACGGGAATCCATGGTACAAATTTGTGTGGAGTTACACGTTTGAATCTACTCTCAAACGTAAATTTCACGGTCAAAGAGCAGACGGAAAATATGCGATACGCTATAACAAAAGGAATAATTGGAAAAATTACTTTCTAATTTTGTGAAATGAAAGAGTAACTTAAAGTCTATCAATTTGAGTTTTTGGAGCTAAGGCATTTTTCACATGAACCGTCTTTCTGGTTTGCACGCTTTTTTGGAAACTGGAATTTCTATCAAATTTGTATAGTAGCGTGAATTAATTAAACATTATGCTATAGCCAAGAACTACATTTAGACAGATTTTTTTTAAGATTATTGAATTAGTTGTCAAACCAGAAGCAAGGCACATCCGCAATTAGATGTATAACAAGATAATGAATTTTTAAGCAATTTTGAAAATGCAAAATACGGCGCACCTGCTTTCTATAACAAATTAAGATATAAATTATTAATTCTTAAATTTTTTCATTTTTCCAAACATGATTTCATGCATTTGTTTAAACTTCTCTTAAATTCATCAAATGCTTAACATATTTAAAATGCAGATTTAAAAAACTAAAATCTCTGCAAATTTATGCTTATATTTGTTTTTTTTCAATTGAAAAGATCGCTGCGAAGTTATATTAATTTTGATATTATGTTAAAAGGAGTTCATAATTACCTTGAAAAGCACCTGTGGCCTTTGGTCAAAAATAAAAAATTAGAAAAAGTATATGTCAAAAAGAATTATATTATGTCGAATGCTTTTTCGTTGTGAACACAGCTCATCAGGACAAATTGATGATTAACAGTTCAGAAAAAAAATATTTTCAAACAGAAACATAACTTTTTCAAAAAAGGCAGTTACAAAACATGTTTTTCTATTTATTTTTAATACAAATCGGATTCAAAAGTACAACATAAATTAATTGTAATTAGTGTTGAAAAAATATATACATAAATAATTAGTAATAAATAGAATATTTTTAAAATGAAAATAAAATAGAAGATGATTGATTCTAAAACTTTATTTGTTGTTCACGTGGATGCTTTAAACGTTATACATTAAATGATGTAAAATTTTGTATTTACAAATATACAATATACAAAAGGCACGATATATCTACATACTTCAGATCATATACAATAAAATGCAAATAATGTAACAAAATATAATTCTTGTGTAAAAACACCTATTAGTGGCGAAATTGGACAGCAATAATAAAAAAGATGTACAGTCAAAACTATATCTTATAAATACCAATATCAAAATTTTTCTATAACAATAATACAAATTGTAAAAAATTTCTTAAAAAACAATTGCAAAATGTTGTAAAATGTACACGTTTTTTATGAACAATTCAACTGTTTTTTGACAATTTAGAAATCGCATGCAATAATTGCCTCTATGCGTGAACCACAATCCTTGAGCCAGGCACTGGGTGTGCAAAAAACTTGCGCGTGAGCTCACAGGCTGTTATTGAATGTGACCTCTTAACTATCGGGACATCTTATTAAAGGCAGTATAAAATATTGTTAATTATTTTATGAAATATTTCATTACCAGTTACATACACAGAAGCCCTATTCTGTCCAAAACGAAACCCGAAAAAGGTCCTTTTCATAACATTACTAATTTAACTAAAAATCAGTTTACAAGAATTCTTTTGAAAATACCGCTCAAAATTCTTTCTGTATATGCTTCTATATATTATTATTATTATATTATGTATTATTATTAATATTATTATTATTACCATAAATTCCACTTTTCATTATTAGAATATTTAATTCTAAAATAGTAATCTTTTCCATTAAAATCATGCAAAAATTTCTGTAAAATTACAGAGAATAAATTTCTTTTAAAATATCAAAGTAGTTTACACTTGAGCCTTCTTTATATGATTTGCAAAAAATCAAAGTGGTTTGCTGTATGTCGGTCATTTTTAATAATTTTAATATAAAAATGTACTAATTTACTAATGAGTAATTGGTAAAAAAATTACTTTTAAAAATTCTTTATCATTAAGTGTAAAATACTCAAATACTTTCTCCTTGTCTCATTCTCCCCTTACAAAAGTTAAATCTAAAAAGATTTTGGAAAACTGAAGTCTAAAATAAAAAAATAATCACTTATCATATCATGTTTATCGCATTCTGTTATTATCATTCGTACGTTTTTGTTCTTTTTTAAATTGAAAGAAGATGGTGAAATAAAATAAAATTGTGACATCACACATTTGGATAACACGTTTTTCCATCTGTAACGCTTTTTCACACTTAGCAAAAGATCTACGCATTTCAAATGATATCATTTGTGAACGTTTCTTTATTAATGTTTCAGTATATTGACTATTTCAAATGGAAGCCTTATTATTATGAAGACTTCACTGTAATTCGATGAAATGTTCTTACTCGTGTGCTGTCATTAGTTCCAATAAAATGTTTACAAATTTCAAAAATTGACTTATTTATAAATCAGTACAGCTTGACCTTCATTAATAAAAAGGATGGCCTTGAAGGCTCTTATAGACATTGGTTTGTGACAAGATTACAAATGTGATATAGGTGTTCAATCTTAAAAAATATGTTACAACATATTACAAATACTTCCATATCAAAAACACTTTCCATGTATACTTACTAAAATCAACAATTTACAAGTATTTATAAATCTTAAAACTAAATTAACAAGTGTAAGTTCTGATAAAGCTGCAACTTCATTGTTTTAACAATATTAGGCCTAACCAGAATGAAACGTAAATGCAAAACATCAACTTTAACTTCTTTATTTTCTGTTCTTTAATAAAATGACTTTCAACTTAAAAATTCGCGTTGACATCTTCATTCTGCTCAAGATCAATTCAAGACTTATATTTTTACAATCTTTAACTTTATGCTGACAAACATATTTCTTTTCATTTTTATAACATTACCTTAATTAAAATTTTAAATTCGTAAAATTAGCTGCAAGATTAAAAAATAGGTTTTTAAACAATGTGATTAGGAATTAGTATTTATTTTTACAGACACAACTTTTGACATTTGATCACTTACACAAATTAATAACAAAGAAACAAAAATTCTTCACGAGTTAAAAATATTATTAGAAATAATCACTTTTTTGTATATATTCAAAAATATAACACCAATTTTGCAGTATGATTTTAGCATATGACTAGAAATTTTGTTTTCTCCAATAAAAGAATTTTGAAAACAAAATTTATAATTTACTCCGGATAAATTCATCAGCAAAAAGTTAAGTCGTGTTTCATAAATGATGTCAAACATTTAAAAGGGAGGATAATCAAGACCTTGAGAGTCTGTAATAATTCGAAAGATTGACTTTGTAAAAAATGTGATAAGGAGAGGAAATTGGGTAAAATTACACGAAAAAGGTGACATCATTTATGAAAATTTATTAAATAAAACTTTAAATCGTTTATTTTGTCAATTTACAAATATATATTCTTAGAACAACGAAGCTTTAACACTCGTAATAACAAAACTTGACATTTTGAACCTACTTAAACTTTTGAACTTTCATACGAACTTAATTTTTATCTGAACTTCTGTTAAATTGGAATTTATTCTAAAATGTCTATTCTATTATATAAAACAATTACTGTTTACGTCCTTGGAATCGCCTTATTTATAATCAAAGAATCAGGTATAAAATTTTGTTAAAAATAAAAATTTTCATTCATATGAACATTCAAAATGTTGAAGGCATACACACAAAAAAACAACTTAATATTAGGAAGTTGCTTTTGGGTAGCTTCTACCCATCAGTTAAGAACGCTTTTATACATAACTTGTAAAGCTGCTACTGCACTGTACACAGTGCAGCGCATGTAAAAAATTTGTTTACGTGTACATTTTTTAAAATTACCTTAAATAATGTTTCTTGTTCAATTTGAATCATTCTCAATGATCAAATTCATTTTACTTATTATAGAACTTTTTTTTATAAATAAATCACCGTACATATCAGTAGTATACTCTTTTTTTTAAAAAAAATTTTAAAACAATTATAACTTTTGCTCTGTTAGTAAGTGCATTTAAATAAAATTATTATAATTGAAATTAATTTTAACTTTAACCGAGATTTTGTAAAATGCAAAAAGTATTACCGTGTTTCATATCGTGATTATCGACATATCGTTGCGTGCGAATTACAAGGAGAAAAGCAAAATTACCCGTAGTTTTAGATCTGCTTATAAGATTTTGCAAACATGGTCGACTAAAATACAAAATTATTTCAATATTTTGTGGAGCAGTAATGGACAGAGAAAAAGGGTCAAAATTGTGCGCTTTAATCCCGCAGAATCATTAATATGACTGTGTGGTTAATAATCATAAATTATAAAAATAACGTTTCCACCATTTTCATTTGAAAACAATAAAAACTAGATCTTTCAAATACTTTAGAAATTTAAAACCGTTTTACTAGAAAAACACCAATTATAAAAATTTAACATTTACAAAATTACTCTGGAGCAGACAAAAAGTTAAAAATTGAACAGTTTCGTATCACTTTTTTTTTTATATATATATAGTAGGTAAAAATTTTTTTTCCAGAAATATTTATTAATACTTTAAAGAAACTAACATGGAAAGAATACGTTTGAAAAATATTCATTTTTTAAAAAAAAGTATTTAATAATTGATAAATTATGTTTAAAATAGTAATTATTATTTTTTCTTCAAAACTTGACTTTCGTACGAATATTTCTACTGTTTTAATATTATTTATTTCCTATATTTTTAATTCGTATAATATTTATATTATATACAAGGAAAAGCAATAAAAGATCACTTTAGAAATCAGCTTTTTAAAAATAATGTTTGACAACTTGAAATCTTTTTTCGTTTTTTAAAAATTAGTTTATGTAAAAAGACTTTTATGAAATGATAAACCTGAAGTTTATTCAAAAGGAATTCTCTGATGTAAAGAAAGACATTGGATAATACTGAATAATTATTAAAAATAAAAAAATGATTGCATTTTATTTCTAATATGTACAAATGTGCTGACAAAATTTAAATGATATTCAAAATGTACGAATGTCTTGGAATTTTTATGCCAACAATAATTTTATGGTCAGAGTAATAATATTAAGTTGTCAGTTTTAAGCTCCTTTGAGTGAATAATGGATTGAGTAACAAATCCTAATTTTTGCTATTTTTATTTTAAAATTGATATTGAGTGTAAAGTTGCCTTTTATGAATTTAATTAAAAAGGTCTGTTTATTCGACATGTGTAACAAAGCGGTGGTCCTTTTTATTTTCATTTTAATTGCGCAAGTTTTCAGCAATTTTAGAAATTTCTTTGTAGCAATAAAATGTAACTTGACTACACTCTGTTGATTAAAAAATAAAAAGTATTCGACTTTTATTTAATTTACAATTTTTTTAATGATTATTGAAATATTTATAAAAAAACTCAAAACAAAGAATACTTAATGCGAATATAATTTTGAAAAATGCAACATTCAAGGAGGTTTTTTTACTTTTTTTTTTGAGTTATGTAACTAAGACAGTAGATTATTGACTCTTTTGCATATAAACTCAAAATCCTTTTATTTAATTACACATATATTTATTATATATTTATTATTAGACCAATTATCACTCTGTTTTGACAGCGTGGCTTTCCTCTTCAGAAATGATTTCACGCAATGAGAAATAATAATTTACAAATCAATATTTGTGTAACAAAAGTTGTTTTGAATTAATAATAAAAATCCTCTTTTTTATACTCGAAAAAGTAAAACTCCTCTTTAAATAACTTTATGTGGATGTGTACATTTAATTTCAGTTTCAATTCCTGACATAGATTCACAAATTTTAAACTTTCTTTAATGGCACGTGTACTTAAAAGAAGGACTCAAAATATTACTGCTTAAATATTGAGCTCTCATTTGATCATGTGTACATAGCAAATGAAATGAAAGCTACACAATGTTTGGATTTTATGAGAAATAGCAACTTATAGAGTTTAAACAAAAAGAAAAAAAAACTTGAATAAGTTTGTTCAATGCATTTTGAACACAAGTTGGCTAGTTTCATTTGGTTTTATGGCATGGATCTAGTATTTGGTTTCTTTGTTACTTAGCATAACACTTTGTTAACAAAGATAATAAGCCTTAAGTAAGAAATAAATTAATTCTAAGTTTTAGCTAATCCAGTTGACCAACTCATCTGCTTTTTTGTGCTAAATTCAAGTGGATTACAATTTTATATTATATAAAATATAAGAATCCAAGACACAAATGCTCTCTTCATATGTATAGTTCCTTTAAATCCAAATATCTATATATGTATAAATCCGTACCGACTCCATCGACAAAGTGTAGAATAAAATACAAATTACTATTTACATTTTTCTGAAAACTCAATTAATTTACCACATTCATATGTCATTATATAAAATAAAATTATAATAAAAATCAACGATAAATTACATTGTAAACGAAAGTTTCATATACATATTTAAAATACTGTTTTTCTTTTTTAAAAAAAATATTTTTGTGTATAATTTTAATATAATGGAAATTTGAAGACGTTAGTGTGCCATATTTCTCTAATAAATCTCTCAATATAACTTTTTATCGATCAATAGTATCAAACAAGAATACACAAAATATCTGGTACGAGTATAAACTCTAAGTTTTCAGTCTACACATTTTTCAGGCAGTATTCTACCTCCACAAGTTTCAAATAATTATGAAAATATAACATAACAGGAGGTGAGAATCTTATTCTATAAAATTGTTAAATATATTGTCTTATGTAGTTATATACTAATCAATATTGCAGTAATTGTAAAAAATTACAAAATGCCTTTTTTTTTGCAGTGGCCGCAAAATTATTCGGCTCTTGATTCATTCTTTTGGATTGAATTGCTTTATAATGCATGTTACCCAAGACTACTGCAGCATAAGCGATTGTAAATTACGATGAAGGATTGTATCTTTTACCGCATTGAAAACGACTTTAATATTTTCTGTGTCCACTGCAGTGGTAAAATGATGAAAAAGTGGCTTTCTGGGATCCCTTTTAACTGATACGAACATGTCCAGTATGAAGTTCTGCACATCTTTCATGGAATGTGAATCACCTTTGAATTGCGGAAAATACCAGTGAACGTCAGTATCTGGTGATCTCACTTTTTTATCAAGAAGATCCGTTTTATTTAAAAATAAGATGATTGATACATTTCCAAAAATCATATTATTAACGATTGTATCGAATATATTCCTCGATTCTTCAAGTCTGTTGGTGCGCCTTTAACAAAAGAAGTATTTCATAATTTCGTATTTAAAAATAATTCAAAAGGCCAGTTCACTTTAATTTAGTACATAGTTCTTGAAACATAATATTCAGAAAAAATATTCCCAGTAAAAAATAATTTATTGAAATGCGACATCCGGTTTCTCAAAAATTAAGAAAATTTTCATAAAACCTATTAACGCTTAATAGAAAAGTCAATTTAGAAGAGAGCTCATTCCGTTTTTCTTTTAATTTTACAAGAGACACAAAAACTAATTCTTTTAAAACAGTTTTCGAGTAATTTAAAAGATCCTAGTTTTCTCCTTGATCACTAACTATTATGGATCAAAATATTCTAAAAAAAAAGGTTACTTCATTGAAATTAGATAAAGATAAAATTATATTAGAGAAAATCAACTTTATAATTTTCCAAGATGAGCCCTTTTCGAAATTGATGATTTAATAATAAAAAGCATTACTTTTGTATTTTTGAAATGAAAAGTAAGTTGTCTAACATACAATGAAACAAAGAATTTGGTTGCCACAAACATTTAATATCGATTTTCCTAACTTCCAGACAAAATTTCGATTTTTCTCCTAACATTTATACCCATTCCAATTTAAAGGAAATTTTTTACAAAACTTTAATTTGTCTTAAAAATTCCTTAAACTCTAAGATTTTGATGTTTTTCCATTGATATTTACGAAAATTCCTGATTCCCCTGACTTCCCCGACTTGTGGCAATATAATAATATAATAATCAAGACCCTGATTAATATAGTTAACCAATTTTGAAATACATTTTTATAATTATATTTAAGAAAGAATTCAAAAAATTCAGAATCTATTTTCAATTCTAATGTTCGAATTGCAAAAGTAAATTGGAATGTACTACATCTTAAAACTCATATTTTTGATATTATATTTATTTTATATTTTTTTATTATTTTCTAATTATTGACAATTTTTTTCAATTCGATTTCTCGTTAATTATTTTTAAATATATTTTTTTGCCAGGTACTTGGTAGGAACATACAATTATATACAGTTTTATAAAGCAAAATTAAAAACTAAAATACTTCAAGAAACTATAATTTTTAATGTTTTACATTTTTCTTGAAAATCGTTTATTTCGATTCAGAAAAGTTTCACATGATCTAGAATTTTCGAAAGGTCAGTAATTAGTGAATTAAGGTGTATATTAGGGTGTTCTCAAGATACAGGGTCAGCACAATCGATCAAAATTTCTCATTGAAAATAATTTGCAAAATTGAACTTTTTTGAAAATAATTCTTAACCTTTTCAATTTTTATGATATTATCTTCCTAGGCCATAAATCTCTTCATTTTTAGCTGTACTCCCATATAATAAAGCAAAAATTTCAAAATAGTGTACTTTTAAAAATGGGTTATAAAAATGTATTGAAAGTTATACACTGTATATAAATACGTACGTATGCCATGTCACAATGATATTCATAAATATTCAATAAATTTTCTTACTCTGGGAATTGTGGGGTCGGCTCGTAAGAATGTAACATCAGAAATTAATTTCAAAATATTGGTTCCAATATGGCGGATCAAAATTTTTTCTTCAAGTTCAGTCCAAAAAGTCAAAATTCTTAACCCGCCATATTGGAAAAAATGTTCAAAAATTTTTTGAAATTAATTTCTGATATTACATTCTTAATTAGCGACCCTGCTTTTTATTTTTAAAAATTTAATTTTTGTAATTATATGGAAGTACAGCTAAAAATGAAGAGATTTGTGGCCTAGAAAAATTGTATCATAAAACTTGAAAAGGTTAAGAAATTTTTTCAAAAAAAGTATTAATTTTTGTGTCCTATTGTGTTTATAAATTTTCAAAATTTTAATCACTAAAGCATTGTCCGAAGTATGATCATCTGTTCTAAATTTATTTTTTTTATTGTATATTATGTATTTTGTATTATATTGTTATATATGTGTTAATATCTTTTCTTTATCTTTATATTTGTATTTTTCGATCTTTGTATTATTGCCCTTAACTGATTGATTGATTGTGGGCTAATTTTTTGAGTAAATAAAAAAAAATAATAATATTCCAAACTGGAATGTGACAAAAGACAAGGGTCTTATGAGACTCCGAAACAATTTTTACAAGCCTCTATAGCTTCTTGAATTCTTCACAAGTAATCATTGCTTCCAGTCAGTTACACTTATACTTTTTTTTAACTCACAACCTATATTTGATTGTATTTTCCTCATTATATACCCGTACACAATATATCTATTTTTTACAATCAATAAGAATAACAATAGAAACTGCTGCCAAGTTGTAATTTGTCTTAAGGACGTTCATTCGATTCAACATAACCTCAAACTGAAAAGTTGTTTTTATTATCAATTAAAAAAGTAAATAAAATGAATTTCACAAATATTCGAAAGATTCATTTATACAGTTCCCATAAAAAATTAGATTCATTAAAAAACATTGTTATATTATTAGATAGCAACGAA
>WNHD01003382.1:0-28663 GCA_011057455.1 Ganaspis sp. Gsp50
ATCCACAAATACTGTATTGCTGTGTCAAAATCAGCAATACATTATGGTCGATTCTCCTATAATTATCGTAGTACCAAGCAAATATTTTTTTCAGTGTAATTTTCTACTAAAAAATAGTAATATTTTACTAAAAAATTAGTAGTCTTCTACTAACAATCAGTAAAATTTTACTAATTCAATATGTGGACGACTTTTCCCCTATTTATTAGTAGAAAATGACTAATTCAAATTTAGAGAGAAACAACAATGTAAATCAAACAATTGATAATAATGGAAGGAAATCTCACTATATTAGATAAAAATTGAAAATTCAATAAATTTTCAATAGCAAGTGTTATTGAATTTTGATTCAATTCATGGTTAAATTTAAAATTCAGATATTTTTATTGAAAATTCAGATACCTGAACTGAAAATTCAGTCACTGTTATTGAAAATTCAAATCCGTTGTTGAAAATTCAAATCTGTTATTGAAAATTCAATTCTGTTCTTGAGAATTCAACTCTGTTATTGAAAATTCAATAACTCGTCATTGGAAATTCAGAACTATTTAAAGATGGACGCTGCTGGGCACAAATGAGTAGTCGCATCCTATTCTATTCAAACAGTTTCCAAATTATAAAGTGCTTAATAGTTAAGTGAAAATTTATACCTGAGTGTAACTTACACATGTAAATTTTGGAAACTAGTGAAACATGAAAGCAATACAAAGCTCATCGAAAATTTGCTTTTTGTAAGCTTTAAAACCTTAAAGTTAGCGCATCATCTCTGTTAAAACGGTTGATTTTATCAAGCTCTATATGATGGTGAAGTGTGTAATTTGTATATTTCAAGAAGGTGCTAAAAAGGTATAGACTATTTGACCATTTTTTAATTATTCAATAGTAAAGATTTTTTACATAAACAACAATAATGATAAATAATTCATTATAAATATTAGACTGTATGTATAAATGTGAATTTATTTATAAATTTTCAGATTAATGTGCAACATCAATTCAACACAACAAATTAATAAAAGAACTTTGGATTTTAAAAAAAGGAATTTATAAACTCGTTGAAAGAGCTGAAAAAAGATTTAAATAGTTTTACAAATGATTATAAATTAATCAACATGTAAAGTGCATATTAGCATTTATAAATTACTGTAAAAATAATTTAAGATTTTGTAAATGCTTAATTGTCTTTTAATAAATTATATACATTCTGTTGCCCAATACTACTTAAAAAAATTATTAATTTTTCTAAGAAACATATTTTTCCCGAATTTTTAAATACTAGTAGTAAAATCTTCAATGAAACATATACTGAATTTTCAATAATGTTTTGTTGAATTTTCATTTACAAGTTACTGGATTTTCAATAGTGCGTTACAATGACTATTATTTTACTATGTATAAACTTGTAAATAAAGAAAAATAATTACTTATGCAAGGTTGAAATTTTTTTTAAAGTTTGTACGCTTGGAAAAATTGTTTTTATATACACAGATTTTTTAATGCTATGTATGTACCTAAATGACAAATAAAGATAAGAATCGTCAGTGACACAAAAAATACATGAGCGGAAGCGTGCGATACTTTTATTCTGTTTAAATCCAAACTACAAGAAGATCGTGTAAATTCGATTCAGTGGATTAAAATCATAAAGTAGCTTAAGTGTAATATTTCGAGATTTATTGGAAACTTAAGCATTTAAGCAACAGCTTAAGCAATAAATAGCATTTTTCAAAGAATTTTTCATCTCAATGCAAAAGTTGATATATTAATTAAATGTTAACGTTTACCATTTTCTAACAATTTATCTCCAGCTTATCATTATAATATTATATACTAGTGTTTGTAAATACTTATCAAAGCCTGACAACTTTTTAATCAAGTTTAGCATTTTTTCACAATTCCGTTTACCTTTTGGGCTTTTTTCTTAAATTGTAAAATATTGGTCTAAAACGGATTGCTGTGTTCTCGAATTACTGAACTTGAGGCTAGTATGATTTTAGGCCTGGTATCAATCTGGTCTTTTTAAGGAAAAAAAATACCAGATCGTCTGAAAGAAAATAAACTTAGTACTGGAACAACTGGGCCGAGGATTTAAGAGCAATAAAATCCGAAATCGGACCTCGAAGTTGTGCAACCTGCATTCCTTTCTTTTGATGATGCTCCCATTGAGAGCATCTTCTGCTCGTATCCCTTCTAAATTTTTTCCTCTGCCACCTTTTTAAGACAGGTCTCTTTCTTCAAAAACGAGAAGAACGTGACCTTAACACGTTTAAAAAAGTTTTGTCTTGTTTTAGCCGTTTTAAAACCATAAAGTCATCGAGTTTAATTATATCAATTGATTCTTCACCACTGGCACTTTTTCAGATTTTTGTATTTACTTCAATAATTCTATTTGATTATTTTATGAAATTATTTATTTTAACAATTAGTCTTATAATACCGTTAATGAAAATGTAAAAAGAAAACAAACGTTTAAAATTGTCGACAAGAAAAACGATTGAATAAATTTTCTTTTATTTAGTAACAATGTTTTCTAATTATTATTTATTCGATATAGAATAGCTGTATCAATTTTTATTGTTATTATCAATTACTACTGTTATCAATTTTTATTATTATTATCAATTTCTATTATTATTATCAATTTCTATTATTATTATCAATTTCTATTATTATTATCAATTTTTATTATTATTATCAATTTCTATTATTATCATCAATTTCTATTGTTATTATCAATGTCTATTGTTAATAAATTTTAGTAAATTACTTTTTCGAGAAAGAAATTTTAAAAGAAACTGTCCTAATTTATAAAACAAAGATTACAAAACTTGCTTAAATTCAATTAATAATGAAAGTATTAAAAACCTATTTTCCGTTAAAAGGCAACTTTTTGGAAACAAATCGTTTCTTAAAAATCCATTTAAATTCCAAATTACTTTAGAAGCAGTAGTCTATTTTAACAAAATTTATTTGGGAAATATTCATGACTTTTGTCACTTTTTATTTGTAATAATTCAAAGATTAGCTAGTGCAATCGTGGGAAATATTTCATTATTTTGATGAGTTATGTGTTTTAGAAATAAGTTATATGTTCATTACAAGAGAAGAGGTTTCCTTTCATCTAATTCAAATTTTCGAAAAACTCCTTCAGGAATTGAAATAATTCATTCACTTTTCGCAATAAAAGAAACTCTAATTTATACCTGAATTAATGTATTCAAATGTTGATATTCTCTAATCTTTGAAGTTCACACAAAAGTGTAAAATATAGGTTTACTTACCAATATCATATTTAACGAATTTTACATAAACATTAGCACGCATTAAATTATCCCTGGCATATTAACCTTCACGTCTCAATTTAAGGAACAATTCGTCATCCAAAGAACTGTGGAATTCTAAAATTAAAAATTTCAAAAAGAAGGAAATAGTATTTTTTAAGATATTTTTTTTTTGAATTATGGATTGGATAGAAAAATGTGGATAATGGTTTAGTAATTTCAGTTCAGTGGAATCCCATGCAGAATAAAAGTTTATTGAATATTAATTTTTTCACATGGGATATAAATATATAATATATACTTGAAAATACAAGGTGCAAATAAATCATCTTTTTAAATGTTTCATAAGAATTCAAAATATTATTTAAAAAAAAATCAATGACATTTTAGACTATGCCAAAAGATTTTGAAGTTTGTTAAAAATTACATGGCGCACTAATATATTCTTTGTTTTAATATATTCTTGATAAAGAATATTCTATTTATTAATGTATTCTTGACAATGAATATTCTTTTTATTAACATATTTTCGACAAAGTATATTTTTTCAAAAATTGTTACAAATTTCCGTTACTTTCAAATAAATAAATAAGTTTCACTACATTTTAAAGTATGTATTTATACTGTGTAATTATATTATCAGAATTCAAACTGATTCAAGTTTAGAGTGCATATATTAATTCTTACAAAAAAAGATCGCAAATAAACACAATAAAGTTTGGTAGAAAGGTAATTTTATTGACTACTTTTTTTCTTTCACGACTAACACAAATAAATTTTTTTAAAAATTATTAACGAATAAATTGAAAAAAACATGCTTTTAAGCACAAATTGTAAAAAACTTAACTTTAAGTTCATGTAGTTTTTAAAAAAACAAAGATAAAAGGTTGCAAAAATCAAGAAGACTTTTCAACATCTTTCCTTTGCATCAATAAAATGAATCTAAAATGTTACATGATATGTTCTGAAAGAAATAGTTTATTTACTTAACTAGTTAAGTAAACTTTGCATAACACTGCAAAAAATGGTGTCTTAAAAGTGGGACACAAGTGTCTTATTTGGTCAAAAGTGTCTTAAATTAAGACATTTTGTGTGTCTTAGTCACCAAATAATTCCACATAACTTCTCTTATAAATTTTACATTACTTCTCTTACAAATTCCTAACTTCTCCAGTATAAATTTCATTAAAACACTAAAGTGAAATTCACCCAACAAGTTCAAATCAGCTTTTTAGGTTTATATTGCACCTAAGTAGATTTCTCTTGGAATTTTTCTCCAAGCAACAAGTAAAACCCGTATAATGAAAAGAATGTCTTTGCAAAATGATAGCCTAAATTGAAAATAAGCCACAGGAAAAGGAAGTGAGTGTGAAGAAAAAGCAAAGGCTGTTCATTTCCGTTCTTCTGCAAGAAGAGGGAAAAATTGTTGGTTACTAAGCGACTTTTCTACAAATCGTGTTTGCTTGTTGACACATTTCACCACCGGTTTTCGTTCGTCTATCTACACACTGCATTTTAGCGACAAGGGGTACCGCTACGTGAGTAAAACGATAAATCTCGTTCCTTTCCGTGTCGATGCGCACATGCCACGCCATGTACATATGTACATAGAGCAAGGCAAAAGAATGAGTTCATCTTCGGGAATCGAGTTCATATTAGACCCATCTGCCTTCTCGAAAGCACTTCTGCATGAGCGACTCGACATACAGAAGTCGCACATAGGCCATAGAACACCAGACAAGACAGACAACAACCGCCAGACAAACGGACGTACAAGAGACACAGCCAACACCTCGCTACATCCGTATTACATACGGCCAATTGACCACGAATCCTAGAAGCCCTGGGCGCGCCTCTTATGTTGCCATACATGCTTCGGATTTTCTCTTTTTATGCATCTTCCTCTCCCTCTCCTTTATGTTTAACCCTCGATAAATAACGGCCACATGTTTAGTTTGAATTTCAGGTAAATCGGATCACGACCTTCTCTGTCATAAATGAAGATGAAGGTGTTTTTTCCTATGATTTAAGACCCGAAGAAGCAACTCTTGTTAAAAAAAAAGAATTTAGTAAAGTAGGGTAGTAGGAACTCGGAGTGTTTCAATATTTTTAATATATGGTTCTTTTGATTTAGTGATCACTTTAGTCCAAATGGATCCGTTTCTTTAAATCCGATTAAGAAATATGTAATCAACTTTCTTTGCTGCATATTCTCATTGTCTGAAATTGTCAACTTGGTACCAAAAAGTATCAACATCGTACCAAAAGGTAACAAATTGGTACCAAAAGGTAACAAATTGGTACCAAAAGGTAACAAATTGGTACCAAAAGGTAACAACTTGATGCCAAAAGTATCAACTTCCCGAGTCGAAATTTAAGACCTATAATAAGACCTGGAATTAGAAGGACTAAATAGTATTAAGAAGGAGTAAATAGGTTTTATTTTCCATTGGGATTAAGTCCTATTTAAACCTGATAAGACTTGATTTCGGTCGATTCCGGAGGTTAGAAGGATTATCTAGGACTTAAATTTGTTTAGTTCTTAGTTAATCCTGAATAATTCTTCCAAATTTTAAATACTTAGTTTGAAACGATCGTTTTAAGTCAATTTATTATCAAATATAAAATTTTAGAAAATAAGATTTAATAATTAAAAGTTTGTTACAAAAATTATTTTTCATACCAGAAAACATAAAACCTATCGAATTCTAACTTATACACTGAAAAAAATAGCATCAATTCAAGAAAACTGTCGAACATTTTTGTCTCTTAACAATCTACATTTGTATATTTATTATATATATTTTCGTAATTTTACAAATTATGGAGCTCTGGTTTGATACTAAATAATATTTGTTATGATTTATAATTTAATGATTGTTTAAACAATTAATTATTGTTACTTATCAACTTTTGGTCGGAATATACTTACGACTTTGCAGTTTTTTAAAAATAATTTTACAATATACTATCCTTAGAATATTTGTCTATTCAAATAATGTTTTTCATTAAATTTTAACTATTATTTAAACAATTTATTGTTGTTAATTGTTTTTCTCTTCTAAAACTACCTAAAAAGGCACCAGTTTTCCCAGTTTTACAAATTGTTGAGAGCTGATTAGATATAAAATAATAATTAGTAATAGTAATTGTTTAAACAATTATTTTTTGTTTAGACATTGTCTAATTAAAAATTGTATTTGGATCGTGAAATATTTGAAGAATAGTGTGTTGCGAAATTAGAAAAAATGCATAAAATTCTTAGAATATTTGAAGATCGAAATAAAAATTTTAATTAGACAATGTATAACCAACAAATGATTGTTTAAACAATTATCAGAATATAATTCATAGTTATTATTTTTTTTATATCTAGTCAAGAATTTAAAAAAAATGGGAAAAAAATTATGCCTTAATTTATGGGTACATTTGGAAGAGAATAACAACTAACAACAATAATTTGTTTAAATAATAGTCAACATTTAATAAAAAAGTTTACTTGAATAAACAAATATTCTAAGGATAGCGTATAGTAAAATTAGTAAAAAAACTGCAAAGTCGTAAGTATATTCCTACAAAAGATGATAAATAACAATAATTAATTGTTTAAACAATCATTAAATTGTAAATCATAGTCAGTATTATTTTTTATCTAAGCAGAACACAATCATTTGTAAACTTAAGAAAAAATTGTGTTTTTCTAGGTACATTTAGAAAGAACTATGTAATAATTAACAATAACAATTTGTTTAAATAATTGTCAATAAAGTAGTAGTGATTAATTTTTTCTAATATCTTGTTTTTGTTAATATAAAAAGTTGATAAAGTAAAAAAAACTACATCTGGGTAGGTTTATTTAAAAAATAGTTATAAATTAACAATAAAAAATATTAAATTAGAAAAATAGGTATATTTTGTTCAGTTTTGAAATTTGTTTGAGGTGTAAGAGCAAAACATTTCCGATTTTTGTGTTTTTGGGCAAGCACCCTAATACAACAATAATTATCTGTAAATAATTAAAATAATTTATACTAGTTTTAAACATATTCTATGTTTGAATCAAGCAAATATGATTTAAACTAATATTTTCAAACTAAACTTATAAATATTTTTAAATTAAATATCATAATCATTTAAAATTATGTGTAAGTTTGAAACAAGAAATTATTTTTCTTAGTGCACATCACTGAAATAACTATACAATTTGTTTATGTAGATTATTAAAAATATATAAATAAAATTAATAACGAAAAATATTTCAACAATTTTTAAAGATTCTCAATGAAAAATTGGTCGATGTTTTTCTAAATATTTAATAAATTAATATTTATGATTTAAAAAATTGACGGGTTTGGAACTATACATTCACCTGTATTTTTTGATTTTAAAAATATATCTAAATTTGAAAACTTTCAACTTTTTGAACAATTTTTTTAAGAGATATCGCATATCCTAATAGTTTTTTTGGATATCGAAATCGAATTAATCAGGTCTTATAAGAATTTAAAAGAACTTGATGGAACTCCAGCAGTACTTAAAAGGAGCAAAGGATTAAAAAGGACTTATTAGAATTTGAAGGAAGCACTTGTCAGTATTTATTAGGACCAAGAAGGCCTTCTTAGGCTTAGAACGAACAAATCAGGTCCTTTAGAATTAAAAATGACTAACCAGTATTCTTCAGTATTAAATAGGTCTAGCTATTTGATACGTTTAAACGTATCAAATTGTTTACAAAATCACAAACAGATTCTTTCAATATGTCAATCTGATATTAGTTTAACGTCAACTATGGCTGCATTATTTGACAAAGCATTTTTATTCGATAACAATTTTGTTGAAAAACGCGTGACCATTTTCTAAATCTCCGAAAATATCTTGCGATAATGTAAATTTTACTTTTTAACAAAAGCAATAAAATTAAGTTCCAAAGCAATGAAAAATTTAAGCAAATTTTGAAGCAAAATTTGAAGCAATTGCAAATACCGAGCTCGCAAAATTAGCCAAATTTTTGTCAGCGTTTCTTCGTTTCAGAACCCGAGTTGAATCTTGAAGCATATTTGACCTAAACCTGCGAAGAAACCAGGAAGAGATGTTACCTCATTTCTCGCAGGCTTATATATTTGTCAAAATGAAATTGATCACCAGATGCG
Organism: Ganaspis sp. Gsp50; assembly: GCA_011057455.1. Lineage (NCBI taxonomy): Eukaryota > Metazoa > Arthropoda > Insecta > Hymenoptera > Figitidae > Ganaspis > Ganaspis sp. Gsp50. Next base: position 8,432 of record WNHD01003382.1, read on the forward strand.
AGGGTGGAGAAGGAAAAGGAGCAAAAGAAGACGAAACTTGGAGCAAGTGTGTGAGAAAGGAACCGAGAAGTTGGGACGAAAGAGGAGGATGATGAGTGTACCAGGGCAGATTCGTTTTAAGGCCGAAACCTGTTTCTATCGTTTAATTTCTACGGGTGAACATCTTCTTTTATTTATGACGACCACAGCCTAAGGACGTTTTAACATTTTATTAGATCCAGTGGTTTCTAGACCGCGTTCTTGTTCCATGAGAGCATACCAAAAATCACATTTTTTCAGTTTTATTTCAGCCTCCACATTCGGAAAAAGAAACGATGAGCGTCTCAAAAGAAGCAGTTAATTGACAAGCTAGATATTGATTTCGCAAAGTCACCCTAATCTTTTATAGTTAGCGTCATAAAACAAAATTCGCATCTGGCCTCGAGCGATTTCGTAAAGCGTCTATATTTCTCCATTATCAATTAATTACGCTCTCAAAGGTGTACACCTATCATTACTATCATCTTAATGTTGGATCACATGTGTCCTAAATTATATGATTGATGTTTAGCATTAGACATTCAAAGTGCTTCCTACCGATCCTCGTTCCACTTTTTTTCTCAGCCTCATATCAATGAACTGATTGCTTAATCTAGAACAGTCATTCAATATTTATATTTAACACTGAGCTTGAAATTTTGTTTTGATTACCTGTTGTTTTACAGATGACTGATCTGGAATAAATTATCGTTAAGCAACAGATGAAAGTTTTAATTGTTCAATTAACCAAGGCACCAATTATGTTGAAGTAGTTTTATGCAAATAAATGTTATTAAATTTCGGTCATTTTAATCATATTCTGAGATTATCAATTTGGATTTAAAACCAAACGGAAAATTAAAATACAATAATATGTTGTACACATATAATGGTGTATAAGTGCTTTAAAATGGTTATAAACCCTAATGATGAATAATTAAAAGATAATTAAAATTTCCTGATGAAAACTAAAGAGTCGATTAGCTTGTATTATTCTTGGAAATATGGGAGTCGACAATTTGAAATTTATTCTTTTATCCGGTAGGTCTTTATAGAGTAACTTTATGATCGCAAGTTATAGTTAAATCTAAATCTTTTACCTGGAACCACAGGAAAATGATAAAGTTGCAGGCAAATCAAATTTGCTGAATGGAAAGTGTCAACTTTGTGGGAAATTACCGCTGGATAATGACCATTTACAGTCACTAATCGGCTTTCTATCCTTTTCGATTTTATTCAAAATATTGAAGATTTTTCTTCAAGTATCATAAATATTAGTAAGTACTCTCACTTAAATGAAATTGCCTGTAGAGAGGATTATATACTGTTGTCAAATCTTGAAAAACTACTAAGCTAAAATTTAATGGCTTCTATAATATATAATCAGAGAGTCTAGACGAAATTTTAAACAAGCATCTCAGACTTTTCAACAAACAATTTTTGAACCAGAATGGAGATAAGAAGCTATAAATAAAGCTTTTTGAGACTCACTGAATTTGTATACTAAAATCGTGAAGTTTAGATGAAGTTTTAACTGAAAATGATGAAGTTTTGACTAAGAATGACGAAGTTTTCTAACTAAACATTTTGTAACTAATAATGAAGTTCTAACTAAGAATAACAAAGTTTTGACTACACTGAAAGAAAATATTTAAGAAATTTCAATAAACACATTGTACATTTTGATATAATAGTAACGATTTAGGGAAAACGGTAAAAAATGAAAAAAATTAGTATAAAAATATTAAACGTTAGAAAAGAAATTTCAAGCTTTAGTAATTATATAATTTATTGAAATTTCTTAAATATTTTCTTTCAGTGTAAGAATGATGAAATTTTAGACTTAGTTTACATAAAAAATAATTAAATTTGATAACAAATGATATACCATGGATTGTGAAAATTAAACAAAACTGTAAAATTGAAGTGATAAAATTTGAAAAATAAAATAGAAAAGATAGTTCATTCTTGAACAAAAGCGTTTAAAAGAGTTGGGTATAACAGGACGATTATAAATAAACTTTTACTTCTTTTGTTGGTGAAAATAACCAGAAAATTATGATTAAAAGAAATAGAATCCTGAAAAAGTTATTTATCAGTGGTAAATCGATTTTATAGCAAGTATTTTTATAATTCAAATAAGCGAATTCTGGTGACTTCAACCAGAAAAAGTAGCAATTACATATGTTTAGCCAAAATTCTGGATGTTCTAATTAAACTTTTGTATTATTGAAGAAATTGCATAAGGCTTAATAATAAACAAATATTCAATTAATTGAAAAATTCCATAAATCAATTAAAAACCTATACAAACTATTCAAAAATACACATATAAAAAAATTAACTATTTGGCTCATTATTAGCTATTTCAGCTAAATGCGTTTGCTATTATATATGGATAGCAAAATTTTTCAGCTGTTATAGCTATAAGAATTAACTAAAACAGCTAATATAATTTGTTGTATTAGCTAATTATTAGCTATAGTACACTGAAAGAAAATATTTAAGAAATTTCAATAAACACATTGTACATTTTAATATAAAAGTAAAGATTTAGGGAAAACGGTAAAAAATGAGAAAAATTAGTATAAAAATATTAAACGTTAGAAAAGGAATTTTAACCTTTAGTAATTATATTAGAAACATCAATATAATAGTGTTGATGTTTCTATAATATAATTACTAAAGCTTGAAATTTCTTTTCTAACGTTTAATATTTTTATACTAATTTTTCTCATTTTTTACCGTTTTCCCTAAATCGTTACTTTTAAAATATTTTCTTTCAGTGTACCTAAAAGTTAGTTATCCATATAATAGCAAACTCATTTTCATCAGTGTATTGAAATCAATTTCAAAATTCTGAAAATAATTCAAAATCAGTTACAGAATTCTTGATCAATTTAAAACTCTTGATCAGTTTTAAAATTCTTGATCATTTTTAAAATTGTTGATTATTTTCAAAATTCTTGAATTGATTAAAAATATTGAAACCAATTTGAAAATTCTGAAAACAATTAAAAACCATCAAAACCAATTTAAAAATTCTGCAGACAATTAAAAACAATTAAAACCAATTTAAAAATTCTGGAATCTATTTAAAAATATTGGATCCAATTTAAACAGTCCGACAACAATTAAACATCGTCAAAATCAATTTGAAAATTCTTGAATCAATTGAAAAACAATTGACAAATTCAGAAATAAGTGTAAGGTTCCGAAATCAATTGAAAAATTCTGTAATTAATTAAAAATTTCTAAAAATTCGGTAATCAATTTGAAAATTCCGAAATCAGTTTAAAAATTCCGTGGAAGCTCTTCTTTTTATTTTTAATAAAAACGAAAGTGTTACAAAAGCAATCGCTCAATGAATTGGATGCCCGAAGCAAGAAAAAGATGTGTTACTCGTCCGGAAAAAAATTAGCATAAAATGGTCTGAAAATCGTATTAAAGGCAATCAATTACAAATGAGATTGATGAAAAGTTGAATTCACCTGGTGTGGGTAAACTCTGGACTTAGTTTGAGTACAGAGAATCAGTTCTCAGGGGAAAATGGGTGTGTTCAGGGGTACTTGTCTTACATAATGCAGTGCAGCGATTGGTTGGGTCTTAAGTCCCCTTGCTGTGCGATTGGTTATTGTTGCAGCAGGCGTCAACAGGTGGGCTGATTGTACTCCTGCCAGGAGTAAATCGGTTCAGGCAAGAGAGTTGGATACCTTCTTCAGTCGCACAGGTCGCAGAACGCTAAGCGGCAGTCTTCTCCCGTCCATCGACGCGGCAGTATTATTGTGTTGTGGTTTCTTGTTTCCACCTGCCTGGAGGCCGTCGGTACCTGGACACATTCCCAAATTATTGCTTGGATACGCGATTAAATTTACATTTATCACCAAATTGGAAAGCAGTTGCAATTTTCACGTGTCAAGATCGGCGAATATTGAAAAGTGCCGCCGGAAGTTGACTCGAAAAATTATCTCCACGTGACTTAGTTTTTAAAATTTGTATCTTCTGAATTGTGTATAGTCAGCGGAAGTAGGAAGATTTGCAAGACGAAGAGAAGGCTGATTAGTGTTGGATCGTTATCATGTGGTAAAGGACTAAGTTGCAAACGATCTCGTTGACTTTTTCCTTATCGTGGAGATCGTTTGAGTGCATCTAATCGTCGTTGAGATTTTCGTCAATAAAGGTGAGTGACTCTTTTGGTGATACTACTGTGCGGGCATTCAAGTCTCCCAAGTGTCGTGCGTTTTAGTCTCTTTTCCACCTTTTAGACTCTTTTCCCCTTTTAGTTTATTTTCCGCCTTTTAGTCTCTTTTCACCTTTTAGTTTCTTTTCCGCCTTTTAGTCTCTTTTCACCTTTTAGTTTCTTTTCCACCTTTTAGTCTCTTTTCCGCCTTTTAATCTCTTTTCCATCTTTTAGTCTGTTTTCGATTAGATACTTCTTGGAGTTTTATTCATTGGATTTTATTGTTTTCTAGTAATTTAACGAATCGATAGTTTAAATAATTTGATTTTGCAAAGTATTTTTTATGTTTTATCATCACTTGATTATTTGCGTAATGGGAATGATTTTAATGAACGTACACTTGTTTTGTGGATTTTTCTTTTCAGATCGATTTGCTCATATTTTCGAAGAAATTTTGAGATTTTCGGAGAAATTGGTTTGATTTTAATGGACTTCAATTCGGAAAGTCGTTTATTTCTTTAACGTCGTCTTTTAGCATTAAATTTAATTTAACGATGACTTTTTACGAATTTGAATTAGTGATTGAATTTTTAGCAATTTTCGGCACTTGTAGAAAAATACTTTGCAAAAGCGAATGAATTGGGCATTACTAATCATTGTAAGTTTAAATCACAGTTGTCCATTATTAAGTAACAATTGTCAATTAGTAATCAACAATTGTCCTTTATTAATCAACAATTGTCAATTTTTAATTAACAATTTTTTATTATTAATCAACAACTGTCCATTATTAATCAACAATTGTTCATTATTAATTAACAATTGTCCGTTATTAATAATTAATTGTTCATTATTGATAATGAATTGTCCACTATTTATCATTAATTGTCCATTGTTGGTCATTAATTGTCTATTATTAATAAATAATTATTCGTTATTAATTTCTAAATTGATACTTTTGCCCGCAATTAATAATATTTTTGATAATCAATTCATTTGGTTTGTGTTATAATCCTATATATACTTTTTTGTACTAATGGTCTGACGAAACATTGACTCTAATTACTTTTAATTGCTACTTCTTTTCGAATATGCTTAACGTCTCACAGAGTTTTAATCTATACTTCTATTTGCGATGAATATATTAATTTATTACTATTAATAAACAGAATTTCTTGCCGATTATTATGCACTTGATTATAAGTTATGAATCATGATTTTAATATTTAAAATCGACTCTGAAGATACAATATACATTATGTTGAGCGCCCATTAGGTTTTAAAACTTAGCATGCAGGTAGTCTTCACATGTATACCTAAAGCAGAATATTGTTTATTAATTTTATTGTTATTACATCATCAATCATCTAAAACCCAAGCGATCTATCTTTTACTATTTAATTAAGTTTTAAAGTCTGATTATTTAGTCTTTGATAAAGTTTAAAAAAAACTTTATCAAGAAAAGTAAATTTCACCATTTTGAAATTCTTATTACCAAAATCCAATTTTGAAAATATTTTTTCAACCCAAAACGTCTTACAGAAAAACTTTCTTGATGTCTGTAAGACATTTTTTATGTCTGTAAGACATTTTTTATGTCTGTAAGACATTTTTGATGTCTTGTGTTCCCATGATGTTTTGCTGTAAAAGATTTGAAATTCTGTTAGTTTTTAATGTTTTTGAATTTTCGCAAAAAATTCAATTGAGGAGACACATGTTATAACTCGTTAGGCGCGCGAACTTTTTGTTTTCTACCAATATACAGTGCGGGTCAGACGAAGCACGTAAACTAGTGCATTGTCTGACCAATATTGTAAGTATAGAAACGAAAAAGTTTGTGCGGCTAAAGAGTTATTGATGTGCGTTATTTACATTATTTGTACATAAATGGATCAGGATCCTTATTCAAATTTAATTAAGATTGCAATCGAATTCCTAAAATGGATTAATCGCTGCCGTCTCGAAAAAAGAATCTATACAATTTATTCCTCTAAATGGACGTATCCAGAATGAAGTTGATTTTGATCTAGATATTAATTTTGACCCGAAGTAATGTCTCAAACAATTATCAATCTCCTTATCTAAGATCGAATACCAGGGTTAATTTCCTAGCAGTTCAAATTCCCATTTGGGACATGTTGAGTATCGCGTGCGTTGGTTTGAGGACGTGGCAAATGAAAACATTAAAACGTCGCCCCTCGTTCCCTTGTTGCTATAATATTTGCCTTTCTATCGCGGTCTTAGGACGTCGGCGCTATAATTCGCTGGCATAACAAAAAGGGCACCTGGCAAAAGTCCGAACTCGGATTGACGTACACTCCAGTAGTGAAGAGAGCGTTATACGATTGCTCCTCACACCAAGGTACTCGCGAGGCTCTCCCATGTCAAAATATATTTATTGCCCTTTTTTTCTCCGGCTGCGGTATGTCGGGCTCCATTGTGACCCTTTCATACGGTTATTACCCCACTTGTACTAGCAAACTTGCGCCTCGGAATTGCAACGTTATTTCTTGCGAGCGCGTCTGCTCGGATTCACTTGCATGTGTGCGTGTCCATGCGCACGCCGGACTTATTTGCATATTAACCCTTGGCGGAACAGCGAACCCGAGGGGTCGTGATCTGACTTAACGCCTTTTTGCCAACATCCTTTGTCGGGGTCTCGATACCAAACCTAGACTCCAGGGCGGAAGGAATTATTGTACTGTACACGTAGAGAAATTTCGTGATTGCGCTATTATGCGAAGCTCACACTTCAAATCCAATCTCCGCGACTCAAATCACGAACCGTACAAAAGCGAATCAATTGCATCTTTCAATTCCTGCTCTTTCACACGATAAGAAAAAAAGGTCGCTTTCCTTCAAATGCAAATAACACGTGTGTGTGTTGAAAAAGTGTAATCATGCTCTCTCTTGTTTCGAGAATTTTTTCACATGTCTAAGCGATCTTTAATTTCGATAATTCCCGGCCAGGAAGCAAACCGTTAAGTTGAGGTAAAGATAGACGAGTTTTGGGAATAGATAAAAAAGCTGGAATGTGGATGTTTAGAGAGTCCGTTATTCGATTTTTCTTTACGTTTGGAAAACTTGGCGTGTACTTCCAGTATCCCTTGTTTCATTTATGGGTGAACTGGATGTCTTTTGAAATGTAACGGTCCAGTTGATTCACACCCTGTTAACCCCTATCTTATCTCTCCTCTGGCTGCGATTAATTGAGGTACACAAAAAGTCACTTTTCGAAAGGAGCCGAGAGAAAATCGATTCTGTCGAAATAGAAACTATCTTGTTGACAAATGGCAATCGAAATAGATAAATTGATATTGTGATCATTACGTTACCTTTTGGACGTGAAATAAATGATTCTTCCTTCACTTTTATTTATGCTTCTTCTCACTGCGACAATCTATATGTAATTCTCGTGTTCTCTCAAATTCCTGTGATTTCTTTTTTCATGAACTTTAAAAACATTTTTTGTCTTTAGCCCACTTTGGGCTTAACTTTTAAATACTAGATTCAATTTTGATGGAATTTCAGCATCAGTGGTTTAACTTGAGAACTTTGATTTCAAGAATTCATGCGAAAAATGTTGGCCGTTTTAGTTTAGAGATGCTAAAATTGTTTATGGATTTTATTTTTTCTGCATAAAATTCGTTTTTGTTAAAATTGTTAAATTTGTTTTTTACTCTTTTGTCATTTTGTTGCTTATTTCGTTTTAATACATATTTCTAATTATTTATATTTTTGTAATTTGTTTTTCGCTTGTTTTCAACAATTCTAAGTAATTGCGACATTATATAATTATTACATTTTAGTCACATTATTTTTGATATTTGAAAGTTTGAATGTCTGTAATACTTAATATTTGAAGTACTTAAAAGTGGGCTATTATAAAAAACGTTTTGTTTGTGTTTCATAGAGCATCAATCAACAAATTTGAACGACAAATGAAACGATTGAAGTGCGGCGTCGTTTCGCCCTCGAGGCACATGCCATGTCAGGTTTGAAACGAGTTTTCCGTATTTCCGGTTTGCAGCGAACGAAAGGCACACACAGCACTTCCAAATTATCTGCTCGTCATTTTTTTCAACAAAATAATTACTATGCTTCTTTCAAAACTAAACAAGCGAATAATGACTTATCTAAATACCTGTGTTATTCAGTTTTATTAATCTTGTCGAAAAAGGATCAAAATAGGGTCGAAAGAGGCTAAAAATAGTGTCCAAAGGGGATCAAAGCAATATCAAAAGAGAATCAAAAGAGGATCAAAACAATATCAAAAGAATATCAAAAGTGTATCAAAACAAGATCAAAAGAGTATCAAAACAAGATCAAAAGAGTATCAAAAGAGTATCAAAATAGTATCAAAAGAGTACCAAAAGAGGATCAAAACAGTATCAAAAAAAGGATCAAAACAGTATCAAAAGAATATCAAAAGAGGATCAAAACAGTATCAAAAGAATATCAAAAGAGGATCAAAACAGTATCAAAAGAATATCAAAAGAGGATCAAAACAGTATCAAAACAATATCAAAAGAGGATCAAAATAGTATCAAAAGAGGATCAAAACAGTATAAAAAAAAGATGTCGAAAAAATTGTTCAAATTGTGCCAAAACAAGTATAAAATCGACTATAATTCGAATGTAATTTACATATCCTCACTTTTCAAATCGTACAGACACAATTTAAAACCGATATCTCAATAATTTTCTAATCTTGTATCACATCTGAAAATCTTGCAATCCCTCAATAAATGTCACAATGCGCAATAATTTTGAATTTCAGTTAGTTGGTTGCATGTCAGTTTAACGTTTATAAAACGAAGTACGTTAAATGCACGAAAAGTTAGTTATTATATAGTTTTGTATGCAAACTACTTTGGAATTTTGTGTTGGAAGACAATAGAACGAAAGGAGCTAGGAATGTCGATTCTGGAATGACACGTTTCACAGAGCACGAAAGTCATAAAATGTCAGTTTGTCTCACTTCTCCTGTATGTAAGAAAATGAGGCAGAACGTCATTTTATGGGAAACCGTGCTCTGCAGAACGTGTCATTGCAGAATCAAACGTGAAGTGCGAAATGTTAAATAAAACGTGAAGCAGGAGTGCATTTTTCACTTCCAATCGTCATTTCATGCTCCGCAATATTTTTTATTGTTCCTTGTATTTATAGAACGAGAGTGCATTACATCTTTATTGCAGATTTATTGTTAGTTATTTAGTCAAAAGAAAATAATCTTTGAGGAATGATGTAAATTACAAAGCAGAATGTAAATTATAAAGTAAAATGTAAACTACAGAACAGAATGTAAATTGCAAAGCAAATTATTGTAGATGTAAAAAATCTTATTCCACGGTCTAAACATCACAGATCAATAGGTTTTTTAATCTAAAGCATTCAAAACGTTTTTGCGCTTTTCTTGCTGTTTCTCTTTCTTCCTTCTGCTTCATTTTCTTTTCGTCTCTTCTTTCTGTTTTCCTTTCTTACTTCTGTTGTTCTTCTTTCAGTTTCGATTTCTCTCTGCTTCTTTTGTTTCTCGATATAAAGGAAGTATTCTTTTTCTTTCTGTTTTCCTTTTCCCAATTCTTTCTATTTCCCCTTTCTCGATTCTTTCTATTTCCCCTTTCTCGATTCTTTCTATTTCCCTTTTCTCGATTCTTTCTATTTCCCGTTTTTCGAATCTTCCTGTTTGCCTCTCACATTCTTTCTCTTTCCTGTTTCTTTTTATCTTTCCGAAAATCGTTTTTGACGTTTGAAAATTAAAGAACCGCTGGAAGGAAAAAGAGTGCAGAGATCTGATTGGCAATTTTGAGAGGTGTAAAGATTCGCAACGTGGAATATCAGAAGGTACAGCTGCGATGGAGCATGTTGCAGCTGCGACTCGTTCAATTTATACGCGAGCATGGCGAATTGGCAAGACTGGGTGGTGTGTGCGAAGCGCGATTCTCACAAGTGGAAAGGGTTGTCCGCTCGAGTGCCGGCGGATATTCCTGGATCAGGATTCAGGACGCATGCGTGTGACTTATATATATGAGCGTAACGTCTCGACCTGTTAAAAATCGGATCGGTCACGGCTCGAGGAGACGAACAATGTCGTCGAGCGAATATGAACTTACATATATCGAAACTATCTCACATGCTCACGAATCTGCGCATTTCACGTGTCTAGTCTACCTACCTATGTATATGTATTGTAACTCTGAGTATATAGATGAGTGCGCAAAGATTTTTTTCATGTGTATATGTTCTGTAACTCAAAGATTTAGTTTTTGTGTATGGATGAGGTGTACCTATATGTGTAGCTATATGTATAGATATATGTGTAGGTATATGTATAGATATGTGTGTAACTATATATGTATATATATGTGTGTAGCTATATGTGTAGCCATATGTATAAATGCATACCTATATCCAGAGATATAGAGGTATAAGCCCAAAAGACCTGTAGGCAAGAATAAGGACGAGGACAGCAGGACCCTCGACTCGGTTTAAACTGTCGCGATAAATGATGCTACAGAAGGTTATTAATTGTCTCTCCTTCTCCTGGCTCCCGTGGCGTGCATTGTGGATCGCGAAAACATTAACCAAAGGAGGTCCCGAAGAGCACTTCTGTCCCCGGGCCAAAGACCATTTTTCAGGGACTCCAGTGCCCAATCGAGCGTCTCAAGAGCCCAACAAAACCGTTCTCATCCATCATGAGGATCGTTAAAAACGCATCCCCTGATACAAATTGCGCGAGCGCGATACTGACGCCACCAAAATCATTGTTACCTTTTTCCCGGATTTTCTGGGTCAAAAAAGCCCCATCGATATTTTGTCGAGGGTCCTTTTTAGTCACTACTGGATTGTCCAGGTACAAAGGGCAGTCTGGCGACTGATGCGCACCCACGAGAGACACGGTGACTTGTATCTTTTTGTGCGGTCTGTTCTTCGAAAAAAATCGACAACTTTCTGTAGACTCTTGAATTTTCATTCCTTGGTCCCTTCCGTTCATCATGAAACGGCTGGAATTAATTTTCTAGAAAATGTTTATGAGAAGATGATAAGTAGGGAATATTTTTCACCAGTCGATAAAATGGAGTAAGAGAATCTTTTTCATAGAGAGCTTCTTTATGCGCGCGGCATTCACAGCCAAATGACAATGGAGTTTACTAGGCCGAAACGTAACTACTTTGTCAGTATCATGCGTTCCCTTTCTTCTTTTATTACCATCAGAATGCTAAATTTCACTCTGACACTCCGAGTCATTTTATTTCCTTCGTTGAGCTCTATTATACATTTTTCTCAATGCCAGTCTCATTATGTCAATGGTAAAAGTGTCCTTTCTTCCTCCCAGACAATACACCCCGATACAATACTCCTGAATTACTTTACTTTTAATTAGTCAGTTAGTCACCTTTCGCGCACCGAAATTCAAAAAAAGCACTCGCATACTGTTCTTTAATCAGGACTTTTGTGTTTTTAAATTGCCTTACTTTTTTCCAACATTTTTTTACATTCTTAAAAGAGTGTTGTACATTTTTAAAAGAGTGTTGTACATTTTTAAAAGAGTGTTATACATTTTTAAACGATTTTCAAGAGAATTGAATTCTTAAGAGATGTTTTTGAAATAAAAAAGTTGGATACAAAAATTTCATAAGGTTCATAAATCGACTTTGACGTAATGATTTTCTCTGTGGCAGTTGTCGACTGCGATGCGAAACTGGTCTTAATTGAACGATCGATGCCTGAGGTTGGATGTAAATCACACGCAAGCTCTCATGACACTCGAACCTGTGATCATTACCGAACATCAGTGATCGGTGAACGGATGCTGGACCGATTAGAATTAGCCTTAATAAGTCTCCTTGAGCACCTAATTTCACTAATTACAACGTCTCTTGTGCAATTATCGCTGTTCGGTTTGAATTCCTTCTAGAGAAGCTTCGTACCCATTCACACAACGACCTTCGCTAATGATTACTTCTTACTTCACGTTCTCAACGACCAGGAAGCGGTGACGAAATGAATGCAAATCAGAAGCAAGAAAGGGTTGCGATATACATATAAATCCGCGAGGGTTCAAATCGGAGGGGAAGAAAATCCAGGAGTAGAAAAAATGCGAGAAGAAAGAAGAATATAAAGGGATAAACGTCATACAAGAGTCGAATTTAATGGTGCGTAAACACTGCAATGGGCCTCACGGACCCTAAGGGTTCGACCCCGATTTCCATCCAGTTGACGACACGGCAGGAGAAAAGGGGGAGGGAAACTTTCACGTGCCCCTGTTGCAACCTTGTAAGTTGATATTTGGAGCAGGTACGACTTCATGAAGCAGCAAGTGTCTGCAAATATTGACTCTGATGGAAACTAGGGTGCCTTTTGCGTCAAAAGGGGAGCATTAGTGGCGAGCGCGCGTGTTCTACTTTGTTCAAAAACATTTGATCACTGACCTGTTAAAACGCAAAAAAGTCCCTTTTAGATCAAGTCCATTTTTATTGTATATCAATAGAATTATTAGATGAGAATGTAAAAAACGAACTTACGAAAATAACAACTTACGAAAATAACTTAACGTACGAAAATAACATAACTTACGAAAATAACATAACTTACGAAAATATAACTTAACTTACGAAAAGAAATGATTTTTTTAATTAAAAGCAAAACGAACTAATCCAATTCGAATTGACAAATATTTTTCGATTGTAGTTTGCCGAAAATGTTATCAAAATGGAATGATTAGTTGACATAATAGATATTCAAATTAGTGTAAAAACGGTACTATAAAGATCACACAAAGTACCAGTTTTTCAGGTGTTTACGATCATCGTTCGTCAATCGTGAAACTTGAAATCACGAAACCGTGAAAAAGGAGTTTTAATTATATTACGATAAGTTTTTCTAATTTTTGAAAGCTCTTTTAATCAAGCGATAATAACAATAAAATCAAATTATCGTTTTTCGTAAGATATTTTAATAGGAATCGATTAGCCAACTAATTAAAAAGAACTTTATTTCTTTCTTCAAATAATTTCTAAACCGGAAATATTAATCCACCGTTGTCAAATTAAGAATTTACCATACTATAGGAATTAAGAGATTGAAAGTCAAATAATTAAGAGCTTGTTAATGATTGAGTTTTTAGAAAAAGGTGTTTCTTTTTCAAAAACGAAAGAAACGTTTCAATCTTGAGTATCGTACCATTTGGCAAACAATGAGAAGAAGAAGGAGTCAGTTGAAAGCAAAAGGTAGAGTTTAGAGAAGCAGAAAATAGAGTTTAGAGAAGCAAAAAATAAAGTTTAGAGAAGCAAAAGATAGACTTTAGAGAAATAAAAGGGGAACCAAGTAAAAGATAGAGTTCAGTAAAAAGACTGCGTTTATAGAAACTTAGGAAAACTAATGATTGGAGTAAATCGACATATTTTTCTGAAAGCTGAGGTCAAGAGAACGATGCGGACATTGAGGATAGGGGTAAAAAGTTGGAAACTTTAATGAAGCGGCTCTTTTCTCTATACGTGCTGTTGTTGCTCATACGCGTTATAGGACAGAGGACGTTACTCGCCGTCGGCGGTCGGCTTAACGTAATTAGGTACAAATGAACGAGGGCCTCTTCGTGTCGTATCGGATCGTTCCTCCGAGCTCTAATTACCGCCACTCTGAATTCTCGTTAAAATACCCGGGCACAGAGGCAAAAAGTCAGCCGAAGGCACAACATGCGTTAAGAGTCGAACGAATCACCGCTCCCTGGGATCCTTGGTGTTTTGTCAGCGTAGAGCGAACTAAGGGGATTTTTCAATTTACTTTATCGGGACAGGGTGTTTTCAAAATGTATTTCTTGCCTTGCGTTTGTTAACCTTAAAAGCTCAAACGACTCTCGCTAAAGAAACTCGAGTATGCTTTAATTGAATGTAACTTTATGGTCATGATCCGAATCAGCATTTGTTAATTGCTGGAACTCTTGTTCGAGAAATTAGCGCTAAAACGTTCCCTTGAATTATTTTATGATAAGATAATTAAGCGTCTTGGTGTTGTATACTATTTACTTTAAAAGCGTCCCTTACAAAATTACACCATCGTAATTAGAAAAAAATGAATTTTTTGTCTGCCGATGCTTAATATCACCTTTCGTGCCTAGATTTTGAATTGAAATTATTTTACCTTTTTTAGCTATTTAAGGGCAGGTGGCCTCGAAGGCAAGATAGAGTCGATTTATGGCGTGTCACAAAAAACGAGTTTTCGACCCTAATAACTTTCCGACAGGAAAAGCCGCGCTTTCTTTAACATTCTTTCGACTTTTTAGCCATACAATTGTGTTTTCTCCCGTGGCCTTGGAACAATTTGGGCTCGCTCATTTTTTACGTTTGCCGAACAAGTGATTCTCAAAAATAGTAGAAAAGCAAATACGACGAATAGAAATTACTGAACGTAATATTCAAACATAGAAGTAATTAGGTTTTTGTAAATAATACAAACTATGATAACTTTACTATAAAAAAATGTTGAATAAAAAATTTACACGCTGATTGAAATTAATTATTTCATGACAATTTAATTAATACGAATGTTTATTGTTAATAAAAACGTTGTTTATTGTGATCATTCGCATAAAATTAAATTTTTTCACATAAATGTTTTTTGTTGCAGATGAATCAACAGTGCAAAGTTTGCGGTGAGCCGGCTGCAGGATTTCATTTTGGAGCGTTTACCTGTGAAGGCTGCAAGGTAAAAAATGATTTTTTAATTGAATCAAAAACGTCGTAATACAAAGTGAAAAGGAGATAAGACTGTCATGTTTCTCGTGTTTCGACGCTAAACTGTTAATTATACTCCGGCGTAATTGGAGCATTAGCCATCCAACGTTTCCTTTGAATATTGCAATTTACATAATTCCAGACTGTGATTCCACTTCACAATCACGAACTATTTTCTCAAATAACCTTCATATTTCCTCTCTAAATGGACGATTTTCAATTAGATTCAACTTTTACATCTTTTACCCATGCTCCTAACTGAATAAACAAATTGCTCTGGAATTCAGATTAGATTCAATCTTCCGACAGTCAACATTACCATCATAATTAATCGCAACTGCCTTTTTGGTATATTTCCTCTTTTTATTCTGTTTCTTACATTTTTTCAATTTCTTTTTTCAATTTATTTTTTCATATTTCTCTTTTTATATTTTTCTTTTTATATTTCATATCATTATATCATTTTTGCAACTTCTCGTGCACACGAGCACTCTCTAAATCTGAAAAAGCGATAAGTATACAACTGATTCAAATAAGCGAATATACGCTGGTGATTCAGTGAAAATTCGCTTATTTACTAGCGAATAATATTCGCTTATTTGAATTAGTTGTATACTTATCGCTGTGAATTAGTGAAATTTCGCTTATTCAGATTTAGAGAGCAAGATAAAATCAAGAGAACGATTTGTTTGCGAAATAATTTTGTTACAAGTATTTTGTGCGTTTTGGGGAAGAAATGGAAAGTTGTAGGTCTTCTGTGGAAGGCTTATTGACTTTTTGGAAAAGACTTTTTGGAGAAGAAGCTGTTGGAATGGTCAAGTTGTTGAAAAGAAGAGACCTTGTTAAATAGCGTGTCTCCTGTCGTTAAAAAAGAGCTATTCTGCGCAAAATGTTGAATTCTCGTAAGGTACAAACGAATAGGAATGGATGGATGAACATTGAAACAGGTGGACGTGGTGCACGTGCGCAAACGAGAAGCACGCGTAAAACCAGAAGGCGGCTTGTGCTTTAGTCAAGACTGGACTCGACTTTGTCGAGAAACGAGCATAAAGGAGCATTAGGGGAGAGCACATGGAGAAGCAGTCTCGTTAACCATCAGTCCTGCCCAAGGGTGTTGACCCTTGCTCTCGTCGTCCCACTAATGTGCTACACTGCAAAGAATATCGGTACTGCATACTAAGTGACCCATCCGATAGTAATTGGACCTCATTAGGGCACCAGCTACCAATAGAATTTACCGACTCCACGTTCACCTACACCGGACACATGTCCACTATTCCCTCAAAGTACATGCAAATAGTACCGTTTACGAATTCCTCCACTCCATCGCAAAACTTCTTTTCATTTTTCAAAACAAAATTGCCTGCGTATACAACTTTCCAAGCTTCATTTCAAACTACTTTATTATTTTATTCAGTATTTTATTCAAGTGGGAAGGACCATCTATAATTGTCCAAAGATATCATTCACAAAATCACTGATCTTTATCCTGAGGAAAATTAGCTATAATTTCCGAGCATTTTCAATGATTTTTCAATAATTAGTTGTAAATAAATTAGAGTTAGTTGTAAATAAATTAGAGTTGTAAATAAATTACAGTTATAAATAAATTACAGTTGTAAACAAATTAATGTTAGTTGTAAATAAACTAAAGTGAATTAAAGTTGAGCCGACGAGCTGGAATCGGAAAAAAGTGGTGGGTATACATTTTTCATGAATTGGACTTTCTTTGGGAAGCTCTAACATGTTTTCGTGGTAGAACAATCAAGAGTTCTTTTATCAAGTTTGTGGCGCCGGGTTTCTGCAGTTGAAACGAAAGCATATTCATGATTCAGTAACGAAGAGCCGACCTGGTCGCAGGATGGTCACACACGTGGCTCCTAGATGCTAGCACCAATTAGAACGACATTCGGAAATATCTTAAATAATTTAGCGGACACTGAAGGGGATCATTATATGGAAGCAGAGGAACTTCCATTAGCATACTAACGACCGTCTTGGATTCTCCGCGTAACATTCAGCCAAGAGTAGTCGTCTCCAACTTGTTCTCTTTTCTTCTCTTCGCTTCTTTATTCTTCTTCTGCCGCCTACCCTGCCTGGAATTTTTCAACTCGGACCACAAAAACCTGTAGAAAATATGATCCGATTGATATCGAATTCCATTACCGAGCTCAACGTTACAATATGTATCTCCAAAATTGTACGGTTCTTAAACTTTAAATTTCTCTTCGTTGTATTTCAAAAACTTGTGCCCGCCTTTTTTTAAAAAAAGCATTGTTTGAAATGTGGGCAACAATTTGCAGGTGAATTTGGTGAAGAGAAGAAAAGAAACAATTAGGTAGAAATCTCGTTTCGAATGCAAGTAATCTAAATGCATATCATAATGAGTTTTTGGATGCTCGATAAAAAATTCAGGAGAGACGATGGTACAAATCCGAAGATGCGTCTCGTGGGCTACAAAGCGACTGTAATGAATATTTACGTGGATTTTTTGTCGCTGCACCAATTTGCAAGGCGGCATTTCCGGCGGGGACGAATTCGTTAAGAAAGACGAATTCGGGTCGCGAACGCGACCTTATATGATGCAAATTTCCGTATCCATTGTTTTTCACGAGTGAGTGATTGAAAATTATGCGGACGACCGTTCGAAAAAAGATTTCAGGTTTCGGGGCCTTAAACAGTAGGAGGAGAAAAGCGACAAGTGATTCAGAAGTCAGGTTATTCATCCGTGAAACAATGGCGACAATTTGACTTCATTAAAGAAGGTCGCAAAAATGGGCGGAAAGTACGTCTTTGAAAATTCCTGATGCTTGACGTCTTATCGTCATCAACCTAGAATTCATTTCACTTCCGTCCAAAGAATCGAGAAAGCCACTTAGCCTGTTAAAGTCACTATTTCCGGTCACTGAAACGCATCAGGTAAAAAAAGCGATAAATTTCGTTTCTTTTTTATCTTATTCCCGTTTTGCACAAAAGGCTATTAGATTCCTTTATCTTTTTTTTTTTCTAAATTATCCTTATCTAGGTAAAATTAATCTCGGACTGTTATAGAATATCTTCTTGAGCTTTTGAATTACTTTTATTTAAAACAACTTTTCTCTTTTTAAAACAGACTTTTAAAATAGCTTTTTAAAATAGCCTTTTAAAATAGCCTTTTAAAATAGCCTTTTAAAATAGCTATTTAAAACAGTTTTTTAAAACAGTTTTTTAAAACAGTTTTTTAAAACACCTTTTTAAAACAGCTTTTTAAACCAGTTTTTTGAAACAGCTTCGTTTGAAAATATAGTTCTGTTTTGAATTATCGTTGAATGTTTCAACTTTGCGTGCATTAATCTTTATCTAGTTTAAATTAATCTCTGTTTTCGTATTATCGGCTTCAAATTAAACTTTATCTGTCTTAGTTTTATCAGCTTCGAATTAATCTTTGTTCAAACCTAATCCTTTTGGAGTTTTACATCTGTGAGTAGTTTTTAATGTTTGGAGTATTGTTTTGAAAAATGAGAGTTTGCTGAGAAATCTGATCAATATCGGACGTAAAATTCTTTAGAAAGGCGAATATTTCCGCACTAAGAGCGCCATAAACTCGATTATGGACCCAATCTCTAGGCGATATCTCTCTTCCTCTCTGTACAATTAGCCTGCTCGTAAAGCGGCATTAGGAGGCAAAGGAAGGTTCGTGTTTAACACATGGCAAGAATCCGAGAGAAGTACAGTGGAGGTTAAGTTGCCAACTTTGCAGCGATGCAAACGTACTTCCCAACTGCGCTATTACTTCTCCTAATTGCACGCCATTTAAATACCCTCCCAACTACAATTACATTCCACGACACATCCCTCAATATCCGCTAATTGTGTCCTTTTCCTCGACACTGTCTCAAGAAAAGTAAGAGCTTTTACTTTTACACGGGCAAGCAAAAGGAATACTTAATATACTACAATATACTTATACTACAAGAGAGAAAATCTGAGAAAATGAAGCAAGTTGCGAGAAATACGAGATCACGAAAAATAGTACAAGCAGAAAAGTACAATGTACGAAAAATGAAAATGTACAAATGTACAAAAGAATAGGAACTGCAAAAGAAACGAGAAATATAAAAGAAAAGAAAAATTTGAATGAAAAGAAAAATTTAAAAGAAAAAGAAAAGAAAAAGTTGAAAGAAAAGAAAGATTCAAAAGAAAAGAAAAATTTAAAAAAGGAAAAAGATAGATAGAAGTTACAAAAGAGACAAGTAAAATTACAAAGTATAAAGAAACGACAACAATAAAAGATAGGGAATTAAATTCAGAGGAAGCATTATTACTGTTTTGGTAGCAGATCTTGAACGTGTTTTTTTTATTGATCGTTATTAGTGCAACATCCGTCAACTGGATCTCTTTCCTGCGAGTCTATTCTTCGCATTGTGCGGAGTCGACTTGTCACGAAGGTGGGAGTGAGACATGTGTCGTTTAACAAAAAGACTTATCAGTTTAACCCTTTCGTGTTGGATAAATATTTCCGTGGGAAGAATTAGTTGAAAGAAGCTATTTGTCGCTCGGTGTCTCCAGTTTCCGATCACTCGGGAGCGGGGCGTTCCGATGGCCCCTTTGCGGTGGGCACAAAATGTAACTTGTGGAGGAAACCACGAACCGCATTGGATCCATAAGCGTGCGATTTACTGTCCTCTCATATCTCCAAGTTTCAAGCCTTTTTCCCTGTTGCTGAGGAAGTATCAATGCGTATGTGGGCCAACCCACCGCGACGTTGACTTTACGACTACTTTTACGATCCATAAATCCCCATCTATGAAAGGATCTATCGATCTGACAAATCCCAATGTGATCGCTCAGTTTCCTGCATCGGAGAAAGATGGCAGATACTGCCGTTTTCATCTCCAATGTGTTGCAACTAAAATACGAGTATATCTGCGGAATTACCTAATCATCTCTTTATGATGGATTAAAGAAAATGGTGTTTCTCATGCCGCGTCATTTTCTCTTTTTTTCTAAAATTATTTTTCTTTTCAGCTCCTCTGGTTTCCTTTCCTTTTTCTTAATCTCTTTCGTATTTGCTTTTCTTTTTCTTTCTTTTCCTTTCTTTCTCTTTCTTTTCCTTTCTTTTTCTTTCTTTTCCTTTCTGCTTCCTTCTTTTTCTTTCTTTCTCTTTCTTTTCCTTTCTTTTCCTTTCTTTTCCTTTCTGTTTCCTTCCTTCTCTTTCTTTTTCTTCCCGAGTCGAAATTTAGGTCCTACTTTCAACCTGGTGCTACTGATTAGGACCTACTTTACAACTGGTAAAACCTACAGCACCTACTTTAAATCCAT
>WNHD01003383.1:0-13348 GCA_011057455.1 Ganaspis sp. Gsp50
CATCAAAAAGTTAAATTCATATTTTCAAGAATTGACCATTGCTAGTGTTGTCGACAAAAATTGTTGTAAAATCGTAGGAAATAAATATTTTCAAGCGCTCTATAAAATTACGCCAAGCTTTTTATATGCCAAAAAGCTCCGCGCAAAGAAATCATGAAAAGCTGTAAACATCGCTGAGATCTTTTAAGCACTTCATCAGAAAGTTAAATTTTAATGTGCAAAAAATTCTCATTTCTAGAGTTGCAGACAAGAATTATTGTAAAATAATAGGAAATAAATATTTTCAAGAGCTCTATAAAATTACGCCGAGCTTTCTATATGCCAAAAAGGTCCGCGCAAAAAAATCATTAAAAGCTCTAACCAGCTCAGAGATCTTTTAGACACTTCATCAAAAAGTTACAAATTTTTACAAAGTTTTACAAATTTTTAGAAATACTTTAATATAAATTTTTGTGCACCTTTTTTCTTTAAAAATTACTGTTTTTTACACAAAATTTTTTCTCTTATAAAAATTTTAACTCATTACTAGAAAATTTAGATTCCTTGCATCTAGACGAATCGATTGAGCTATATAAAGTTTATATTTTACCAAGATTTGAAGGAGTAAATGACAATTTTTCATGATTTTTGATTGAAAATTTGATTTCTTCACTTAATTTTTTCGTATAGTTCCTTTTGAAAACATTTTTTACATTAAATAACGAATGGATTTACCTATATAATGTATACATTTTTGCCAGAATTGAATGATAAATGACTATTTTTCATGGTTGTTAACAATTAAAATTCTATTTTTGTAATATAACTTAACATTATCATTTCTTAATGACAGTTACTTTGGGAAAAATTGTCTGCTTTAAACAGCGAATCGATTGATATATGTATATATATATAAAGTTTATAGTTTATCATCATTTTATTCAAAAAAAGTCATTGTTCAATGATTTTGTACCTTAAATATATTATTTTATGGTATGACTTTTAATATAAACGGAGTTATATAATTTTATAGTTTTACTTAATTTTAATTTCCAAAAATTCATGAAAAAATATGTCCATGTTACTTTTTTAAATTTTAATTTTTCTTTCTATGAGGAAGTAAAGTCTTCACAAAAGGAACATAATTCCACTAGTTTGATATATTTGTCAAAGTATTTTATTATATATTTATTAGAATATTTTATTATATATTTATTAGAATATTTTATTATATGTTTATTAGAATATTTTATTACATATTTATTAGATTATTTTATTATATATTTATTACAATATTTTATTATATGTTTATTAAAATATTTTATTATATATTTATGATAATATCTTATCAACAATTTACCACTACGTTGTTTTATTTAAAATTCAACTGAATAATTCTTGTGTTTTTGTACAAAGCTGACGTAGCGTCAGTTGGAAATGGAAAAATAGTGGGAGAAGCGATGCTTCGATTCCGCGCTTTTCGAGTGAAAATAAAAAAATGCGTGGGAATCTTAGCGTCACTTCTCTCTCCTTCTTTGCTACACTCCAACAATTCTTAAAATACTAATTGTAAGCACATCTTTTTATTGCTTTTTTCTTTAAAGATTTTTTTTGCTTGCAAATAGAGCTAAAGAGAAGGAAGAACTGAAAAAAAGAGAAGATACGCCGAGATTCCCGCGCATTGGCCCCCACTCTAAATGCGCGGGAAACTAGGCGTCGCTTCTCGCGAGAATGGGCGGGAAAGTTGGCGTCGCTTTCCTGTTCCTTTCCTCTTCTTCACTCTCGCCTCACCATATTTGGTTGATTTGACGTACGATTCAAGGTATGATACAAACGTTTTCTTTTACCAAAGTATTATCAAATTTACTTATTTCTATTATTTGTATTTTTAGTTTTAATATAATAATATAAATATTTCTTTATAATTATTCAATACCTGTGTGATAAATAAAATAAAATAATAAGAAAACGGAACTACATTAAATCTTAAAAAATGTTATGTAATTAAATCTTATCTTATAAAATTAAATAAAAGATATAATAAGAAAAGTATTTATTAAAAAAATGTAAATTACAAAGTGGTTGTTGGTTCATTTGTTACTGGATCAATAATTGTATCGTGTGCATGAAAACCATTTTCGCCTTTATCAAAAGATGTTCGAATTTCGGGCACTTTCTCTTTTTGAATTGGAGCTGTGACTGCTTCTTTGCTTTTCTTCTTTTCACCAAATATCATTTTTTCCAAAATTAAAATTGGCGATTCAAAAATAATGCAGAAGAAAAATGATAATATTAAACAGAAGCACAAATTGCCTAAAAAGGACTCTAACTGTAAAAGTCAAATAATTTAATTGAATAAATTTATTAAATAAAAGTTTACAATTTATAAAATATTTTGAAAAATAATAAAATAATTTGAAAAATTATAAAAGAATTTGAAAAATTATAAAATAATTTGAAAAATAATAAATTAATTTTAAAAATAGTTAATAAAATAATTTTAGAAGTAGTTAATAAACTAATTATAAAAAGAATTAATAAAGTAATTTAAAAACTAATTAATAAATTAAATAATCAAGTAATTATTAGAATAGATAATGAAATGATAACTAAAAATAATAAAAAACTGGAAAATAAAAAAAATAGTTGTTTAATATTACTTTTTGTAAAACTTACTATTCCAAAATCTGAGAAGTAACTGGACAGTCTCGAACTGCCTGCTTTAAGGTTTTGAAATAAATAATGCAAAAGGTATAAACTATATGATATTTTGCTGATTGGCACGAATAATGGCAGTGATAGGAATTTGTTAATTAATCCTGGAAATTAAATACGCAGTTATTAGGCATCCTTGTAAATATAACAATGAAGTGTAACGATAAAATTAAAATAAATAAATAAATATATCCATTTATTTTTCCTCTGAATTGCTAATAAATTTGAAAACAAATAATAAAAAGCATTTTCAGAATAAATGAAAACAAAATTTTACTTTTCCTGCCACCAGGCTAAAACGAAACAGAAAATAACCTCTCGGTAGTTACAAAGCGTCTCACCAGATGGCGCGGCGTCTCGAACTCCATTAGAGTAAAGAAAAATAAAATTTTATTTCTCACGGGTTTTCTTTATAAACCCGTGTAAGAATAAAGAATAAAATATTATTTAAAAATAATAATTCAAATAATAAAAATAGAAATAAATACATCAATAAAAATAACTTAATGAAAATAACAGAATAAAAATAACATTATATTATTACACTCTGAAATATCATTTTTTGATGTCAAAGGCTGGCTGAAGAAAACAAGAGAACGACGGCAGGAGTAGTGACGCTACGTTTCCCGCGCATTTTCTAGTTCCCTCACGAAACGCGCAGGAGGGGGGATACCGACGCTAAGACTCCCGCGCTTTTTCAGTAAGACTTGCGAATGCGCGGGAAACGTAGCGTCACTACATTCTCTCTTCTTCCGATTGTTTCCAATTTGAAAATAATAAAAATGAAATTATATTCAAATAAAAAAGAAGAATATTAACATAAAATCGATTTTTAAAATATTCTTTTCTTACTTTTTCCAAATAGGTCAATTATGAAAAGATTTTTTACCTCCAGCGCCATGATGGCACGCGTAAATAATCCAAGCTAGTCCGGAGGACCAAAAAAAATGTCCCAAGCTTGACAAAGCAGCTTCTAAAACAACATTATACTCATATTCTTTTCGTAATGTTACAATGTGCCCCCAGGTGCATAAAATGAAACAAACTGCTGCAGTAACCCATCCAATACATATAATTATCTGCAAAACAAATTACATTTTATTCTGATTCAAAATTAAAATAACAATTGAAACTAAAGTAAAAACTTCAAAATTTTAAACAATATTAAACATAAAAATTAACAGTTAAATAATACGATTTCAAAATGAAATTAAAAATAAGAATTTTAAAATGAAAGCAAAAATTTTAAATTAAAATTAAAAATGAGAAATTTAAATTAAAAATAGAAATTTAATACAAGTTTTTCCTTTTGTTTAAAAAGAAATAATAATTAAAATAGAGTACCTTGCGGGGTTTTGATTTTTTGTTGGCCATAATGTATCCAAAAAATATTCCAATGAACCAAGGACTAGCGCGACAATGAGTTTTTGTGTAATATTTATTTGCAGTATCCACCATTTTATCTAAACTAAAAAAATGAAGATAATTTTTCATGTCTTTTTTGTAATATTTTTTTTTAAATATATTTTCAATGTTTTTTTTATATATTTTATTTTCTATTTTTAAACTTCTTTCTTATTTTTAAAATAATATTTTTTATTCTATAACATTTTTTTTATATAAAAACATTTTTTTTATTTATAAACATTTTTTTTATTCAAAAATTTTATTTTTATTTTAAAAACGAGTTAATAATTGTTTTTTACTCACTGGTCTAAAGAAAGTACGCTAAATAATAATTCGTATTTTGCTACAATTACTGCTGGGGTCACTATCGAGGCAATTAAAGCCAGTCCTAAAATAATTAAACCAATTTTTGGTTTTTTTGCCAATGGATAAATAATAAATGGCGACAACCAAAACAGTTGCATGTCCACTGATAAATACCACAAATGACCCAAACAAAACTGTTAAAATAACAATTTTATAAAATATTTAACATTTTTATAAATATTTTTTTTAAATATTTAAAAAAATTTTTAATATTTTATTATTTGTAATATAGATTCATTAACATTTATTTTATTTATTCATTATTTATTTGTGTGCTAATTGTATATAATATTTTATTTCAAATATTTTCTCAATTATTTCTTGTAAAAAAATTACCATATTTTCAGCAGTATTTTTTCCTGCATAATTTTGGACGTAAAGAATAATTTTCCACCAGGCGTCTTCACATTTTTGAGAAACGTTTGCAACAATATCGCCCTCCCATCTGGGCCCCGATCCAAGATGGGGGACAATATATATTGTTATCAGAATAAGGGCACCTAACGCCGGAGTTAATCTAAAAATTGTTATTTTGATAAATTAATAATAATTATTATTATTAAAATAATTATTTTTCGTTAATTAACTGACTTAATGATTGTTCAACAATTAAAATTTTTACAGTGTAATTAAAATCAAACCTGATGATCCTGTGGATATAAAATTCTACAACGTTAAACTTTTTTCCCTGGGACATTCTCTTCAAAAAAAGGTAAGAGAGCAAAAAGCCACTTAGCATAAAAAACGAATCCACGGCATAGATTCCCATTGACAGGTAAAAGCTTCTCCATGACTTGGTCCACTATGTGAACAAAAAAAAAATTTTCCAAAAATAAGTATTTTTTGATAATTAACACCACGAATAAATCTTGCCATCGAGTAGATTCCATTTATCGAAAAAATTTAAAAAAAGAATTAAATTTGTGACTTTTATGGACAAAAAAATTCGCGAGGTGGTAAAAATGGCCGCTATTTGCTCCACCTCGAGAATTCAATTGCGCATAAAAATTGACAGAAAATTCGTTGAAGAGTGAAATTTCGATAAATGGCATCTGTGCGATGGCAAGATGTACAAAAAATCACTTTTTTGTAAAATAAAAACTTACGTCCATAAAGTCAACTAAATTCACAAAAGACGTAAGAAGATTGAAATACAGTTCGTGTCCGTAGACCACCCACAAAATGCTCAAGGCACGAATTCCATGCACTGTCGAAATCGATCCGGAATTAATTTTTGTACTCAAAATTCTCAAAGAGCTGTTTATTAATGAAAATCGAGAGAAATTTGTAATTATTTTGTTGTTGTAGTTTTTCGATTTTAACCAATTTTCCATTAATTTCAAAACAGTGCAGGCCAGCAGGAAAATGATGAATAGTGACAAAAAGGACCTTTAAAAAATTAAATTAT
The DNA here is from genome assembly GCA_011057455.1 of Ganaspis sp. Gsp50. Taxonomy (NCBI): domain Eukaryota; kingdom Metazoa; phylum Arthropoda; class Insecta; order Hymenoptera; family Figitidae; genus Ganaspis; species Ganaspis sp. Gsp50. The sequence goes on from WNHD01003383.1 coordinate 5,876, forward strand.
ATCTTCTTTATTACTAATTTGTAAATAATAATTAACAACAATAATTTATAAATAATAAATAATACTAAAAATAATTTATAAATAATAGATAATACTAAAAATAATTTATAAACAATAAATAATACTAAAAATAATTTATAAACAATAAATAATACTAAAAATAATTTATAAATAATAAAAAATTTGTTGTTTCTAATAAACAATTTGTTTATAAATAATAAAAATACAAATTACAAATAATAATATATAATATAAACAACTTACAATTTAAAAATATTATTTAATATTAGTAATTACTAATGAATGTGTTATAATTATTTAACAAATTACTCCACTTACAAATATTTCTTTTTACAATTAAACAATTACCGACAGAATTTATCGTTCCATTAAAAAGAAAATTTAACCTCAATCGGGTCTAAGTTACAGGTAAAGGTTAAGGCAGAAATTTGCATTATCATCCAAATGTAACAAGAGTTTCATTATTTTAGGTAGATAACAATAAAATTACCATTTGAGGGTAACAAAGAGATCTACATTATCGATCGAAGTTTGAAAGAATGTCTGGGTTATCGGTCGAAGGTTACAAAGAGATCTACATTATCATATGAACATAATAAAATGATTGTATTATCCTGAGAAGATAACACAAAGAAATCTCCATTATCATGTAAAGGTAAAAAGGAGGTCTGCATTATCATACGAAAACAACAAAAAACTGCATTCTCGTTTAAAGGTGTAACAAGACGATCTTCATTATCATGTGAAGGTAAAAAAGAGATCTTCATTATCATAAGCATATAAGAAAAACTGCATTATCGTGTAAATCGTGTAAAGGTAACACAAGAAGATCTTCATTATCGTGTGAAGGTAACATAAGAGGATCTTCATTATCGTGTGAAGGTAACATAAGAGGATCTTCATTATCGTGTGAAGGTAACATAAGAGGATCTTCATTAGCCTGTGAAGGCAACAAAGAGACCTGCTTTACCGACACCAGGTAAGTTATTGAATTTTTTTGTAATATTAATGACCAAAATGATTAGTTTAAATATTTTTTAATAAATATGTAATTGGAATGATTAATTACTCACATAAAAATAATAAATCCTGTGGAATATTTTTCGTATTTTAAATAGGAACAAGTAGCGTATTCTACTTTAATATCGACATCTTTAGCAATTCCTTTAATGTGCAGCATTATATTAATAATCTTAATTAAATTAACAATATTTGGCACATCACAGGTAGAGGGAAGACATATTCCTAATTTTGGTTTCAGATCCAAGGTGACATTCCCTGGTAGAATAATATTTAGTTGATAAATGCAATGTCTTCCTGAATTTTCAGTAGTGCTAAAATTCCCTCTAGTTTCAATACATTCGTCGTACATTCCTAAATCCATGACATTCCCTGCAAATATTCCCGAGGGAATTTTCGATGATGCATCTATCACTGTGAAACAGTTTTTTAAAAATTAATGTCTGTGAAAAAAAACAAATAGTTTTGGAATATTCCTTGGAATGTTTCGAATGTTAATTGTAATATTCTTTGGAATGTTTGAAATATTCCTTAGAATTTTATTAGGAATATTATTTGGAATATTCCTTGGAATGGTTTTTAAAATGTTCTTTGGAATATTCTTTGGAATATTTTTTTACTATTGTTTGGAATGTCATTTGGAATATTCTTTGGAATATTTTTTAGAATATTTTTTAGACTATTGTTTGGAATGTCATTTGGAATATTCTTTGGAATATTCTTTGGAATATTCTTTGGAATATTCTTTGAAATATTCTTTGGAATATTCTTTGGAATATTCTTTGGAATTTTCTACAGAATATTTTTGGAATATTTACGGAATTGGAAATTTTCTTTTATTCATTTCTAAAATATTCCTTTGCTAGTTTCTGAAAATAATTCCAATTTTCGTATGAACAAAAAAAGCTTGTCTAAGTTTCATTTTAAAATTTTTATCGGAATATTTTTTTAAAATAAATAATTCATTTAAACATACTTTTCAAAGCCCATGGTTCACTGCGTTTAATTGCATCAAATAGTTGCTCAAGATCTTTTTGACAAACAGACTTTTCCTTCGATTTAAAAATTACTGGAAGAAAATTTTTTGGTTCCAGACTTTTTAAAATGTTTTCTAAAACGTCACTTTCTAAAAATTCATTTTTTTCACGAAGAACAGAAATTCCATTTATATTTGATATTAAACACAACACTGTGAAACTGTAGAGAAAAAGTGTCCTTTTTAGGGGAAATTTCATTATTTTATTATTTAACAATAGATTTTGAAATTAATTTACAGAAAATTAGTTATGAATGCCAAGAGTTACGTTTTTGTGATAAAGACATTGCTTTTGCGAGATATCAAACTTTAAGATAAACCTAATATCGAATCTTTGTTTTAATCAATCTCTCAAAGATTATAATTGTCATTTGACAAATAATTTTATTACATATTTTCAATTATTTTCGTAACAGCGGAAAAAATTTAAAAAGTCAATTTGTAAAAAATTAAATAAAGGAAAATGATTTTTTAAAAATAAAGAAATATGGTTTTTTAAAAATAAAGAAATATGGTTGTTTAAAAATAAAGAAATATGGTTTTTTAAAAACAAAAAAACTTTTTATTAACATTTTACTTTAATTTTTATAAAGATGAAAAGATTGTTATTAAATTTCAACAATTCGTGCTTAAAATTAATGAAATATTCAATTTTTAAATAAAAGAAACTATTTTTCTAACAAAAAAAACATTGTTTTTGTAAACAAACAAAAAGAAGTTATTTTTGAAAAAAAGTTATTTTTGTAAATAAAAAAGATAATTGTTTTTGTAAATTAAAAAATCATTGGTTTTGTAAATTTAAAAATCATTGTTTTAGTAAATAAAAAAATGATTGCTTTTGTAAATAAAAAAATTATTGTTTTTGTATAGAAAAAAAGCATTGTTTTTGAAAAGAAAAAAATAATTGTTTTTGTAAAAAAAAAAGCATTGTTTTTGTAAAGAAAAAAAGCATTGTTTTTGTAAAGAAAAAAAGAATTGTTTTTGTAAAGAAAAAAAGTATTGTTTTTGTAAAGAAAAAAATTACTGTCTCTTGAAACAAAGCAATGACTATTTTTAAGAGTAAAGAAACTATTTTTATAATTAGAAAAATTATTATTTTTTTTTTTTATTTTTATTTTTACAGAATATACGGGCTACAAAAAAATAATGCCCATTCGTACAAATTGTACTAGTAATTAAACATATTGATATAAACAATTTTTATTATAAAAAGAATTATTATGTATGTATGGATTTATTTATTTAAACAATAAGGGGCTTATAAATAATTAGAAAAATAATTTTCTTTTGTAATTACAAACAAATAAATTAAATGAAAAATATAAAATTCACATTATGACATAATTAAATTAAAATAATTAAAAAAAAAAAAAATTATTTATAAATTATGGAATTTAATTAAACCACACTAGATGTCGTTAGAAAAAATCAGTAAATCAGACTTTCAATCTAATCGCGTTTTATCGACCACTAATTGAAAATTAAAAAAAAATGTTTTCACATTTAGCACTTTCAAAAAATAAATTAGAAAAAATTTATAATAAAAATATGTTATTTCTATTGTTTTATTTAGCACTGTTACTATATCGTTACATTATTATTCTTAAGAATTACTTTCAGCAATTGCAAAAGAAAAACAAAAAGAACAAAAAACAAAAAATTGCGCCTGTAAGCATGCAACCTCACACGCGCCTGTAAGCAAGCAACCCCATGCGCGCCTGTTAACATGCAACCATAGTGCGCCAGTGTTTAGATGGCCACTCTCCCTCATGCAATACCAACATGCAAATTAATATTATTTTTCCTTTTTCCCAAAGAATAAGGAAAAACGATTACGATTTGTCTTCAAAAAAGTCAAATACTATTTGACAATATATTGTTTTCACTTTTTTCTGAATTGCTTCTTCCACATTTGACTCCAAATTGTCTGTTCCTTTGACTCCAAATTGTCTGTTCCGTTGATTCAAAATTGACTGTTCCGTTGATTCAAAATTGACTGTTCCTTTGACTCCAGATTGACTGTTCCTTTGACTGCAAATTGTCTGTTCCGTTGATTCAATATTGACTGTTCCTTTGACTCCAAATTGACTGATCCTTTGACTCCAAATTGACTGTTCCTTTGACTCCAAATTGACTGTTCTTTTGACTCAAAATTGACTTTTCCTTTGACTCCAAATTGACTGTTCCTTTGACTCCAAATCATCCTGTTTCTGCTCCAGAAAGTAAATAATCTTCAAACCAACTTTGCCCACAGTCGATAGACGAATTACCACTTGTCGGTAAACACACACCTACTTTATCGACCAGGGTATTTAAACGCACTTGTTTTCTTTTCAAAACCACTAATTGACGTGTCAAAATAGAGAAAAATCTTGCAAAACAATGGCTCCACAATCAACTCGATTTGCCCCATGAATCAAATGAGCGGGATTTTGATAAACTTGTAGGAATTTTTGTCTGGAGTTTCCAGTCTTGAATTTGCCCCCTCCAAGGAAGCTTTCTCGTTCTTCTGGCCCGTTGACCCATCGTTGACCGGTCGGGGGCGTGCAGGCGGCGTGCTTGCTTCGCCTGATTCCAACAATGGGCGGACGCGAAACTATTTAACGCCAAGAGGGTTACAAATTGGCCAGTCGTGTGTTTTAATAAAAAAGTGCAAGTGAGCCTCTCGAGTCGCGGCATCGGACAGCAACGCGCCTTCAAACGAGCAAGAAGATTCTTCTTTGTCGCGAGCAGTTTGTGAATCGCCTCGCTTTTAGAAAGCCAGTAGCAAGTCTCAACCTGCGACTTCTTTATCCATTCCGGCTTCTTCCTTGAGTTGATTCGCGTCCAACAACAATTTCCGATGAGCAGTTAACCAAAAAATGACAATCTTTGATTCCTCGATCGAAAAAATCGATTTTTTACTTCGATTCTTGATCCGATTTTGACAATGAATTGTGCGATTGCTAGTTTGTTGTTGTTGTTGTTTTTTGTGAGTAAATAACGAGAAAAAAACACACGTGAGTTGTGGAATGCGTAAAAACAATGCGGAGTTTGTGCTGTGATTTTTGTTTAATCCTTTGAGGTGTTAAATTACAAAGTTTTCTGAATTCCAAAGGTTTCGGGATTTTTTTCTGAACAGCTGGAGATCGAGAGTTGCCGCTGTAAAAAGTGAGTTCCTAACCTTTTTTTTTCCTCTCTTTTCCAAAAGAACCGTTACCTTGGACTTTTCTTCTTTATTGCCAAGGTTCCTCTTTCATTTTCCTTATTTCCGGAAACTTTTTTTTCTTTCCGTTAATGTTCGTACACCGAGAAATTGGAATTTTTTCTCTTTTTAAAAAACCTGAGTGTTTAAGAATTTTGTATTTTTTAACTGTTTTTGGGGTTATGTTTGTAAGGTACACGTAAAGTGTATTTATTTTTCACTTCCGTTTTTTTATTACCTCCGTTACAATTCCAATTAAAGTCAGTTAATGTCAAAAATGATTAGGAATTTAAATTTTTAATATTATTTAATTTGTAGTACATTTGTAATAAAAAGTAACAAATAATTAAATGATAAATATTGTTGTTTTTAGAATTTTTATTCTTTATAGAGTTAAAGTTTGGCGTGTTCATTTATTATTTATCGCGGAATTAAAAACTTCCTGGTTTACTTTCATAAATCCATAATACTTAGTGTAATTAATTCTAGATTAAGATCGGAATCATACATTGTGGAGAAAGATATTTGTAATTTAAATTCGGAGTTTAACGATTAGGTCTTATCTACTAATTGTGTGAATTAAAAATTATAGATGAATGTTTCTCTCGCAGGAAATGAGATATAAAAATGTCTTTAAGAAGCTTTAGATTCACAGTTGAAACAAAAAAATTAGGGTCATTAACGAATTCATTGGCTATGACACGAGGCTAAAAAACAGAACAATGAGACCTTTATTATTTAACATTATTTTAAACGTTCAATTTTATCGAATTGGCAAAAAAGAAGATAGCAAAATTTAAGATAATTTATTTGTTTCTTTTTTATTTTATTTATTATTGGGTAGTAGTTTTTTGAAAGTCTTTGAACGTTTTGAACTAATTTTTGAACGTTTGAGCAATAAAAAATATTTCTTGTAGAGGATATGAGGAATTTTAGAAAAATCAATTAAAAGAGAATTTCTTGGTGGGAAAATGCTCAGCTTCCTGTTGGGACAATGATCTTTGGAGAGAGCGCAGATGTATTAAAATAATACGAGTCAATGAATGATCATTACAGCAAATGAAACAATCAGAGCCTTAAAGTGAGTCATTCTCAGAGATTCTTATTTCAACGAAATCAGTACGATAATTTCGAAAATGTATTTTCTTTCTCTTTATTTTGCTGAAAGAAACGTTGATTTAAAAAAACGTTGAATATGGAAAACCTTAATGTTGAAAGAACGTTTATGTTGAAAAAACGTATATTGAAAACGCTGATGTTGAAAGAACGTTGAAGTTAAAAAAAGGTTCATGTTGAAAGAACTTTGATGTTGTTAAAACGTTGTATATTGAAAACGTTGACGTTGAGAAACGTTGATGTTGAATAAACGTTGATGTTGAAAAAAACGTTGATGTTGAAAGAACGTTGTTAATTGAAAACGTTGATGTTGAAAACACATTGATGTTGGAAGAACGTTGTATATTGAAAACGTTGATATTGAAAGAACGTCGATGTTGAAAAAAAGTTGATGTTGAAAAAACGTTGATGTTGAAAGAACGTCGTATATTGAAAACGTTGATGTTGAAAAAACGTATATTGAAAACGTTGATGTTGAAAGAACGTTGTATATTGAAAGCTTTGATGTTAATAAAACGGTGTTGAAAAGAGTGTTGAATAAACGTTGATGTTGATTAAAAACGTTGATGTTGAAAAAACGTACATTGAAAACGTTGATGATGAAAGAATGTTGTTTATTGAAAACGTTGGTGTCCAAAGAACGTCGATGTTGAAAAAACGTTGATGTTGAAAAACGTACATGTTTAAAGAACGTTGAAGTTAAAGAAACGTTGAAGTTGAAAGAACGTTGATGTTGTAAGAACGTTGTATATTGAAAACGTTGATGATAATAAAATGGTGTTGAAAAATAGTGTTGAATAAACGTTGATGTTGAAAGAAAATTGTGTATTGAAAGCTTTGATGTTAATAAAACGGTGTTGAAAAGAGTGTTGAATAAACGTTGATGATGAAAGAACGCTGTTTATTGAAAACGTTGATGTTCAAAGAACGTCGATGTTGAAAAAACGTTGATGTTGAAAGAACGTCGTATATTGAAAACGTTGATGTTGAAAAAATTTATATTGAAAACGTTGATGTTGAAAGAACGTTGTATATTGAAAGCTTTGATGTTAATAAAACGGTGTTGAAAAGAGTGTTGAATAAACGTTGATGTTGA
>WNHD01003384.1:0-12805 GCA_011057455.1 Ganaspis sp. Gsp50
TGTAGCCTTGAAAATGACCTTGAAAAGTGACGACCAAATTTTTCAAATCTTTCAAATTTCTTTGTGCATTAATAAATACTGAGAATATAAAGATGGCGATAAAACAAAAGCACTTTTATATAATACAGAAGTCACAGAATTTGATTTTTTTATCATTTTTGCATATCATAGTTATCTTCTTGATGGAAGAAGGGAAATAATAAATTTTACCTCAAAAATTGAGGCCCAAAAGAATTTGAGATCTTAAGATAATAAAGGATTTTGTTTAGTTGGTCAGTTATTGCGTAAATTCGGTTTGTTAAGTTGTTAGGTTGATTGGCTTATAAGTCGCTCCGTTAAGTTGACACTCTGAGTCAAGTCATCTAGTTAATTCGTTGAGTCGTTAAGAAATATCAGTGATTAAATAACTTGATTTGTTAAGTCCCTCCGTTAAGTCGGCACGCTAATTCATGTTACCAAACGTACATTTGTGACTTCGCGAGAAGTCTGGCGCCCGACAAATTTTGTTTAGTTGTTGTTAATTTAGTAATTGTTTCTGGACTGGATAAGCTGATTTTATATTTGCTAAATTTTGTAAAGACCTTAAGTGGCTGGGGTAAACGATGTGTAAGAATTAATATTTAATTTGAGTCAGTTTTGTCAGTTTTCATTTTCGATAAATTTTGCTATTAGTTTTCATTGTTGATAAAAATTCTACACATCATATTGGATATATACAGTCCTAAATACTATTTAAAAAACGAAAAAACTGGTAAGAGAGTGAATTACCTGGATTTGTGATGTTAGCGGTTTCTTTATCAGCTTCAATCGCTTGTTTAAGTCTCTCTATCTCCTCTTTGGCTTCTTCCAGTTCGTTTAAATACTTATTTTTGTCAGATAATTCTTGTAATAATCTCAAATGCATACAATTATTTTCATCCAATTCTTCTTTTCTCATTCTATCTCTTTCCTGCAGATCCTTTTCCAAATTCGAGATCCTTGAATCAGTAGCAGCCTTTTCATATTGGAATGTCTCAAGTTCTTTTAGCAGCCTTACTATTTCTCGCTTCGATAAGTCAAGCTTACGAGAAAGCTGACTCAATTCGTCATTTTGTTCAGCAAGGCTCTTTTCTGTTATTTTATATTCGTTTCTTGAAACCTAAAATGAAATGAAATTAGATTTGAATGACCTAAAACAATAAAGCTTTATTGTATTTTATTTTAATTTTGTTATGTCTAATACCCAAATCTAAGCTCTATTAAGCCCCACTTTATCAGGACTCTAACATAACTTCGAAAAAACCATAATTTAGGATTGGATCGTTACAAAATCTATAAAATCTAAATAAAAAATCTAACACCGATTCTATTCTATTTTATTCGATAAGCATAATTGGGCACTTCCTTACTAAAATAGGCACCTAGGTTAGGTACCCATTGTACTAATCAGCTTAAGCATCTGGTTTCATTAGAGACCTGTCTTCTTCCAGATTTACAGGATCTCTTTCAAAGATAAACACGTAATATCTTCAGGGTCCGCGAATGCCGTGGTAGCCCAAACTTTCTCCATTCTTCCCTAAATTCACCTGCAGATGGTTTTCTTTACACCAATTGACATTATACCGAGTGCAGGTTCCAGGTCTATGATTGGTGTCTCAGATCCGTCCCCAAATGTTCCGGTTCCAAAAGTCTCCCGTCAAAGGAAGGCCCTTCTTCCATTCATCCCTATACGTGATTTTAACTTGGAATATTGGATCAAATTTAACCTTCTTCGTCATTTTGTCTTGTCCCATACTAATTTCTGGGGTAATAAGAATCGATTCCTGGAACCTAGTATGTTTGCCATTCTGTTCCCATCTACCTTGTACTTTGAGCATACTTATAGTGAGTACAGCTTTAGCTAAGACAGATATATGTAAAAGTTGTTCCGAGATTATGAATCCCAGTGCCGCAGTTGGCGTGGTCTTCATTTTCCCAGTTGTACCTCTGAAAACAATTGCTTGTAATAGCTATACAGTCTCTCTTTCACCGTATGAGTTTATTTAATGAGTCCTGGATTTTAGTCCTTACAAAATAATTGTAGCATGCAGAAATCTTGGCTTTATAACCATCCTGTATAGCCAATGAACCATACCCCTAGATGATCCGATTTCTACATATCCAAAACGCAGTACAAAATTTGTTATACTGGTATTCTAAATGTTCCATCCAGTTCAGCCTTTCATTTAGGATTACTATGAAATACTTTATTGAACTGGATACTGTTATTTCCTTTACATAAAATACAGGGACCTTGTATTTCCTTGTGAAGATTACTAAATTCATCTTCTAAAGATTTTCAGACAGCCCTGTGTAGTCGCAACATGTTTTACAATGCGTAGTGCTGCCTGTATCAATTCTAAGAGTACCTCTAATACGAATCCCTTTAGTATTACAAGGAAATTAGCAGCATAACTTTGAGTAAAGTATCCCTGCTCGTTAAATTTCCTAAGAAGCCCATCTGGAATCATGCACCACAGTAAGAGTGATAAAACTTCTCCTTGTGGACATTCATTCGAGATCTTGCCTTTTATTCCCTCTTCACCTTGCCCTGCTCCTAAGCATCTGTATTCTAGCATTCTTCTAATCCACCTAATGAGTGGATCGGGCACGCAACAATTCCGTGCTCCCTGGCAGATTGTCTTACAAGGTGTGTTTGGAAAAGATTCCTCAATATCTAGAAAGGCACCTGCCGCGTACCTTGCCGTTTCCAACTCCCTTTCGATTCTACCCACCGCTCTCTGTAAAGCAGTCTCGACCGAGAATTCAGACCTATATGCATGTTGTCCTGCATGTAAAGTCCTGTTCAACAGACATTCCTGCCTGATATATACATTAACCATCTTTTCTAAAGCTTTTAACATGAAGGAAGTCAAGCTCATCGTCTAAAATTTTTAGCTGTAGTGTAATCTGAACGGCCTGCATTTAGGATGAATACTCACTTTAGTCCTTTTCCAGGACTCCGGTGTATATTTCAGGATGATCCTATTTCCCTTCTAAAAAAACCATTACCCTTCCAACATCCATATGCTCTCATCTAACACCTATATAGATGTAAACTTTAAAGATTCATTTTTAATTTAAGCCCTGAAAATTAAAAAAATATTCAGTGGTTCTCGAGATGTCTCAAAACGTCCGAACGTATTTTCGTTAGATTAGATAAAATCAGCATGCTACCGGAAAGTGTAACCTTCTTAATAAAACATACTCGGACGTAAAGAGCCATATCTCTAAAATCACTGAATATTTTGTAATATTTCTTGGCATTAAAGGCCTTCTTGGCATTTAATTAATTAAAATTAATTATAAACTTTAAAGTTAATATTTATATCGATTTTAGCAAGTGTCTTAGATTGTGAGTTGATTTATTTTGTTTTTATACATTTTGCAACAAGTCAAACATAAATTATAGGAATTTTGAGTTTATGTCCTAATCCTGATGTAATATGGGACTTAATAGATCTTAGAATTTAATTCAACTACCCCAGGATCATAAAGTAAACGTGGTCAGACCCCTAGATCAGAAAGCAAACTTTTTATGTGAATGTGTCATCAATTACTACTTTTCATTTACTAAGCAATTCGAATTGTTTTGTTACAATTATTTTTGGTTTTTATCTTTTGTAAAATTAATACTTAATTTTCCATTGTCAACGACGGTTGTAGACAAGATTCGATATTCTTACTCATCTTTTTATAAGCAACTATATTCTTGTAGATTCGTATTATTTCTTTCGAGAAATCAATTTTTAGACTTGAGTCACATTACATAAATCTGTTTTGAAGTTTTTTTAAAACTAGAATCACTTTCTTTTTAGTTTCTTTTAAATTTTATGTGTTTGAATAATAGCTTTGTAGTTCAAGTAGTTATTTAATTTTATTAGAAGTTCAAAGGATGATTATTCTTTAATGAAAAGACTAAATTAATTTAATCTTCAATTTAAGTCGAAATTATAAAAAATTTAATAAAAATACGCTTGAATAACAATAATACTCACTTCGTAATCTTCTTTTAACTTTTCGATTACTCTTTGCTGAGTCTGCAAATCCGTTTTCAGTCTTGCATTTAAAATCTGAGCCTTTGAGACATAAGTTTCTTGAGCTTCAGCACAATTGTCGTTTTCTAAATACAAAAAGCTAACATCGGGTCTAACGGTTTGTTCATTTTTCTTCACAGGACGCTTTTTTGTGCCAAATTTCGCCATTTCCTGCACAAGTCTGTCTGAACTCGGACACCCATCATCACTCTCCAGTATCTTCTCTTCCTGAACTTCCATATCATTCCCAACAACAACCGCATTTTCACAACAACTATTGTCAGCATTATCACTTTTCTTAAACTTCCATGCCATTTTTGAAGAAATAGACTTTTTTCCTGGATTGCGAATGTGTCGAGATTTTTTGAAATCGCGGCTTTTATAATATTCTGCATAAGATTCCGGGCTTAGTTTTGAAGTCGGGTCTGCTCTATCATCTGAATCGTACACATTTTCAAAAATCTCCTCTTCATTTGAATCAGAGGAATTTTGAGCAACTGCATTATCGAGATGATTACGCAAATCACTGTCCAAGGTTCTTTGAATTTTTCGTTGATTGATAGAAGTCAGTCTTTCATTTGTTGCAGATTCTGAATTAGCAACTCTGCAATTGAATCGTCTGTGTGGAAAATCAGCGCCTTTCTTAATTTCTCGTTCTCTTCTAAGCTCATCATAAATTGTCTCCAGGTGCATGAGGGTCACATTTTGTGCAGAAGCTAATTGTTGTGTGGCGGCTGCAAGATGAGAAACCGTCCGTGTCAATTCTATTCTTTCCTGTTGCATTTCTGTCGCCATTCTTCCGTTTGGTGGCCAGCCTACTATCTCTGGTGCATACGTCAACTGAAAATAGAGTTTCAATTACAAAATATGTATTCACCGGGTTTTCGAAAATGTCACAATTATTTTATTAATTTTGAAATGGATAACTAATTATAAGTAGATCATAATTGATAGCGACAATCGACAATTCGTGTAATTAGCACGACCAATGTATAATAATTTTAACAAAGTTAATTCAAGTACAAAATATTTTGATGCAAATGGGTTCCAAAGATGGAATAGAATATAAAACCACAGTTTCAGACCAAAATTTTATATGGTTAATCCAAAATTTTAGGTTATTTCTATTGTAGATTTTAATAAAATAAAAATTACTATTAAAAGTAATTTTAATAAAAAAGGTTGACAGTGTTCAACATCCCGGGTGTGATTCATGCGTCGTACAAAAAATTGTTTCTACGAAAGTTGAAGGAAATTTAGTGCTCTACAACTTTTCTATTTGGACGTGTCACTTATTTTTAGTCAAAATGTTCCAAAAATTAGAAAAAAACTAAATGTCTTAATTTTTTACACTTTTTCCTCTTTATCAGCAATAAATAATAATTTTTCAACTAAATTGTTCGGATGAACAATATAGAGATTTTAAATCTCTACAAAAGTTATTACCACCTTCAGCGAGAAATGCAAAATATGCTTGCAAAATGAAAACAACTCCAAGTGCGAAATTCTGGATGAACGCCGTATCAAATTTTGTGTAAACTACTTTTATAAATTCTTATAAACAGATAGAAATAAGTAAATAAATTCAATTAATTTATAAATTATGAGCGAATAGAGAACACTATGATATGTACACACGCGCAATAGTATACTGTGACATTTAGACATGCGCAGTAGTAAACTGTGACATTTGCACATGCGCAATTGTATACTATGACATGTAGACATGCGCAGCAGTAAACTATGACATTCACACATGCTCAGTAGTATTCAATGACATTTACACATGCGCAGTAGTACAATTTGACATTTACTGAAGCTCAATAAACTTAAAAAAATATATAATTCCTACTAATAATATTTTTATAAATCCGAATCCACATTTTTAATTTAAATCTTTCTACATTAAAATATTAACGATATGATTTTAAAAAATTGCAAGAGTTCATAGTACTTGAAGTAAATCTGAATTACTTTAAATTTAACGGAACTTACTTGGTTGCGAGAACCGAAAAATCCGAAAATCTCTAATATCACAATCCCTGTTTGTTATATTCATTAAAAGAATATTTTTCTTAATCTTTAAATTTATTTATCTTTAAATTTGAAACAAAACTGTATATAAAAAAGTAAAAATATAAACTAACTATTATGTGTCCAATTTGTGAACTAAACTCATTCGCAGTTGTTAGCATACTGATGAAAATTTCCTCTTTTGCCAAAACTTCGACATTGTCGTCACGTGAACGTGATTCAGACCAGCCATGGACCTCTTTTTGTTTAAAGTTGTGATTAATCGCATTTACTCAAAGGTCGGGAGAGATTTTTTGGACTTTTTCCAATTTGCTGGTAAAGCGTAGGAAAATAACTATCGATTCGTCTACTCTAATTTTAGATTTCTTTATTCGTTATAATTTAATAAAGCAGACATATTTAATATGCTTACCAAGGAATCTTGTCGAGAATGTATGTTAGAAGATCTTGGAGATGTGGCTTCGTGCTGCCAGCATCCTTTTCGTCTTAACGTCGTATAAGGACTCGGACCCTAAGGTACACAAATATAGGTATTCACTTATAAAATCGTCAACCTTTGTTTTTTACAATATTAGCAAAGTGGATTTATGTTCTTTTGGTGAATTATTTTGTACAAAATTATTGTATTTTTTGGCAGGCTTCTGCTCTTCTTTGTCTCGAGTCAAAAAGTCGTTAAGCGAATCTTAGTTGTCGGATTCGTACACGTGGCATTCACGTTTCTTGAAAAAAGAAACGAGAAGGTAAAGAGTCTTCAGCGATCGATTTATGTACAATATTTTTAAATCGTTATGTCATGAAAACTGCTTAGTCATTAGATTTTTGAGTAGTTTACACATTTTCCAAGAATGGCACACTTGTTTAAAAAATGTTGCATGAACGTATTCTTTATAACGTTTTTCGAACAGTGGACAAAACTTTTTGTAAATCTTTTTTTAAACAACCTTTTTCATAAATCAGGGTTTTTGATTTCCATAATGAAAATAATTAGCAAATAGAATTTTAAACAAATTTTTAATTCTTTTAGAAAGCAGCATAATACTTTTTTGAGTTTTATACAATTATATTGATTGTACGAATCATGTAATTTAAAAAAGCGATCTATTGTTCCCTCTTCAAGTGAGGTTGCGTAGCGTGTAGTGGTTAGAGCGTCGGCTTGTGACGCATTGAGGATCGCGAGATCGGATCCTACCAGTGTTAAATTTTAAATTCATAAATTTTGTGATATTTGTAAGAAGCTTTAAAAATTAACTGTAAATTCGAATAGTACGTAAATAAAATTAAAAAATTTCAAATAAAGCAAATAGAACCAAAATAAGAAAACAAAAAATAAAAATTGTAAAACTGCGTCAAAATGAAAACGTGCTAAAGAATGTTTTCATAATTACTTGAGATAATGGACCGTCGAAAGCGGAGGTGCTAGTTTTGATTGTTGCATTTTCTGTAGCATCTTCAATGTCACGAGTAATTGTTGAAGTTTCTGAAGATGGCGACGTGAAAAATGGCGGAGCTGGTAGCGGTGGTGGTTCAACGCTCCAAGTTCGATTTTGATTAACTGGCAAACTGCTGTTTCCGGTACCCATTTTAGTCTATTAAAAATATTGCACAACCTATTTGCGCCGCTTTCAGAAAAGCTTATTTTCTTACGTAGAATCCGATTTGGCAAATTTGATGGAAAACTATAAATAAACAAAGAAGGCAAAACATTGTTATAATACTTCACGGACATGAGTATCATAATTAATTAAAAGGTCACATGCAATAAATTGTTAGGTGCTCGAAAACATAAGTAGCGTTGGCGTTCATAGATGGTTTCATTGAATTTTTAAAATCGAAAATCAATTATTTTTTTTTAAGTTTCAGAGGAGCGAAAACTAGAAAATTAATAATTTATAATTAATTAAAATTAATTAAAACTTGGTGGAGTTACTCAGTATTCTACAAGGACTTTTTAACAACAAATTTGTTCAATAATAATTAATAACAAAGTGATAAGTTTAGAAATACGAGTTTTTCAAATTTTGAATGAAAAAATGTTCCGGGCAAGTTTCACATTGAGAAAACTTTCAGCGAGAAAGTTTTTCGTCTTTTCTTTTGTTCCTGCTAAGAAAGCTTTCTACCAAGTTTCAAAAATATTGTTTAATTGTTAGTGGAAATACGACAGTTTAAAGAAATATGGCGCTGCCGTTAACGTTTTGGAAAATCAAAAATAGGCACGATTCCAATGCCTACTTTTTACAATTTTATTCTATAAAATAATTCTGTTCAATCAAAATATTTGAAAAAATGAAAATTCTATGTTAAAAAAAAATCAGCTAATAAAGAAGTCTTGGTAATAAAAATTTCAGATAATAAATAATTCATTCTATATGATAGTTCTAATAAATTTAAAAAAACCAAATAAAAATTTGACTTCACAAAAAATCCTTATACTAAAAATTGTGATTCATACAAATTAGGTGTGGTAAATATTACTAATAATTACATTAAAATGAAATCAAAAATTTTTATTTTTTAATAATGTTGTTAAATTTTAATTTAAATTCTTTTTATAAAAGAATTCAATGAGAAGGGAACCAGTCCATAGATGCTTCAAATTAGTAATTGGTGTTACGGAACAAAGAATCGTGACCGAGAATCTTGGGACACTCTTTAAACCTAGAACAGAACGTACACGGAGTCTTAAAATAACCCAATGCTCGATTTGAAATACACGGTTTGGTATATTTATGCCGATGCGCCAGAAATAAAAAAGCGCTATCACTTTATACAGGGGTAACTTCACGAATAAACGAAAGTGAATGCCTTGTCTACGAGGAAACTTTTTTCTCAATAGTACATTGAACTGCACTAAAATAAAAATTTTTTTTTTGTGAATTTCAAAAATTCCCTAAGTATGGAAAGTTGTTGTAAAAAAATCAAAACACAAGAGTTTTTTAGAAATAAAATAATACATTGAATATATTTTTTAAACAATCGAAAATTTATTGAAAATAATTGTAATTTAGAATAATTTTAATATGAAATCATGTTTATTCGTCATAGATAATTTGCAGTAATTTTTATTTAAAATAAATAATTTTGCAATAATGTTTCATTTGATTAATTTTCGTTTATCAAAATTGTTACGCAAACAAAATCTCATTTTACCCAATTTTTGTGAGTGTTCTGTTAACAGAAATATATGTTTTAATTTCACTTTTGTTTTACAATTACAATAGATAATTACCTACAGTCGATATTTCGGATGTATGTGAATTTTTTTAAATTATAATTACAGTCAATGTAGATCTTGTTAAATGACGATTCAATCAAAAATGAATCATGTTAAACAAAAATTTTGCTTTAATCACATTAATTTTAAATAAAAATATTGCTTACTATCCAATTCAAACATGTTATAAAGAATATTTTTCTCCTCTCCATTTTGTAGAGGGGATGGCAAATTCACCTCTGCTTCACTGATTTATTCGCTAACAATTCAAGTTTAAAATCGGTTAAACGAATAATGTGTCGAATAAAAATAAATATAATTTTGGGAATGTTAATTTTAAAAGTTATATTATTTAATGTTAATATTTAATTTAATAACAATGTTAATACGTTAATAAACTTTAAATCAAGCAAAAGTCCGTTTTTATTAAAAAATTTCCTCATTTAGTAATCTTAACTATTCGCTAAAGGTATTTTGGTTTTTTATTAACATTATTATACTTTTTATTTTGAACGCCTCATAATTATTTATTATTTAGCTCAACTAAAAAAGTTTCATCTCAAGTCCTTAAGCTTTTTAAAAATAAGTTTAAATATATCTACTAGCAATATTGGCAAAATAAATATTAATATTTTTATCACAACCATTGTTTTTTTAATCGCACACAATATTTAGTACACTAAATTTAAAAAATCGAAAAACTAAACTTTCAACTAAACGTTTGATGTAACCTTTGTTTCCCGGTCTCCAATATGTCAAGGTAAAGTGCCCCATTTAAAATTTCAATCATATCGGAATTTACTTGAAATTTACATTTTTTGAAGATTTCCCTCGTTAGTTTAAACACCATAAATGAATTTCAAATCGTAATTGTCATAAATGGTATTTTCAACTTTTCAAAACAAAGATGAAAACAAAGAAGAGTGTTTTTAAACGTTAGTTGTCACAAAGATAAAAATTTTTAAGAGCAAGGCAAATTGTTGTAGAAAAAGTACATTTCAAGATTAAGAACAAGGGAAAGTAGTTAATGTATTGATTAATCAGAGCAATCACTCACTTTAATTGTTCAATAGGTACGCGATTACCGAAAGATCTTCACTCGCGTCCACAGCGCTTTGGTGCGCGAACACTAACTGACGACTACTGGCTTTCAGCCAAGTTTGCCCGTTTTCCATTCGTACCGTTCCGTTTCTCGTCTCAATACATCGCTACATTATGTTTCAAGCCAATGCTAAATTTAAAACACGCTTCAAAATTTACCCCGCTACCCATACTTCTAGAAAAATCGAGTGATGAATTTACGTCGAAAAGCTTGCAAATCAATCAAAATTCGAGGGCAGGAAATTCACTGACGTTTTGTGAATGTAGTTTTTCGAACTGCAGTTCACGTCTTTATATTAAATAAACTCGTGTGCATAAATTTCATTGTGGTTCACTTATGGATTAAACACGTTCGTTCCGAAAGATCTGCTGATACAATATTTTTGTTTTATTTTTTTTTGTTTTATGTTTTTCATTGCATCTTATTTATGTACTACAAAATTAAAACACAATGCTTTAATCTGTTTATAAAAAACTTTTATTGAAGAAATTAATATAATTGCCCCTGGTGGGATTCGAACCCACGATTCTTGCCTCATAGTTTCACAATCTGACGCTCTGATCACTATACCAATTTTGCCGCTGAACATTACGTTTTGAAACTGTGTCTAAAAATTGAAAATGTAAAGTGAAATTGAAAATATATTAAAAAAAACCACCGTGAAAAGTATTTGTTTAACAAAAGTATTTCATAAAAATTGTAAATTCAGTTTTAACCCTAAACGCAGAAAATTTTTTAATTTTCAACTAAAAATGACAATTTTATTTATTTATTAATTTAAAAAAATTTATTTGATTTATTTATTAACTAAACAAAAGTTCAAATGTACTGCGGACATTTTAACGTGACCTGGTGGTGTATAACGTTTCTGATAAAAGTTATATCACGAGTAACAAAAAGCACTGTCATTTTGTTTAATAAATATTGTTTGGTACTTTTGTCTAAAAGAAATTGCAAAAAAATAAATGTTATTTCCATTTTAAAAAGCAAAATATTACACAAAAACATAACATCACTTTAAATGTTTGTCTGATTTCTCCTTAAATAACATTCGGTGCTATTCGTATAGAAAAAAAAAAATCAAGTGGAATATTTGTTGTTGTTTATAGAAGAAATTAAAGCAGAGTCACTCCATACTAAATCTAGAATTAATTTCTTTTTGAACGAACAACAGAAACGATGTAAGCTTAACCTCACTTTCTGTCAATAGAACAAACATTGAGAGATATTCACCATAGTGAAATTTTTTCAAATTGTAATTAGATACGAACTGTAAATTTCAATTTTTTGCAAAATACTACAAAATTGCTTAATTTTTAAAACAATTATATTGATTTAAAAGTGTAGGCAAATCGAAATGACAATTTTAGTTTTTCTTGAAACAAGCTAGCATGGTGTAGTGGCTAAATCATCGAACTGTCATATATTAAGTATCGCGAGTTCAAATCCGACCAGAGGTAAATATTTTAATTTACAAATTTTGCATTTTTTAAGCAGCTTGAAGTTGTTTGTAAAATGTATGTATATAAACATTTGTAATTATAGATATTTGTTAATATAAATATTTGTAAATATAAATATCTGTAAATATAAATATCTATAAATATAAATGTTTGTGCATAATAAAATGACAAAAATTTGTAAAACAATTTTTATACCAAAGTAACCCCACTCTAGATGATGGATTTGATTATTTCTAAAACCTCCGAAACTGATCCTTCTCTGGATTTCTATTGTTCCATTTCTATTGTACCTAAAGTTGTATATTGATTAACATAATTCATTAACTCAATAGATAATGAATCATTTAAAGAATTGACAAAAAATGCAGCGGCAAAATTGAGTCTACGTGAGCACGTGCAAAATGTCTTGAAGCACGCTACGTTCATAGAGTATTTTTAGTCAGTATTTCAAACAATTCGAGGAAAGCATTGGCGTTCGCATTGATTTTCTCTTGCGATTTAGAAGTTTGGATACTTTATAATTTCTATTTTATTTCCACTTATAGTTAGCCAAGATTAAATTCGTTTTTAAATTCCAAGAAAATTTGCTTTGTCAAAAGTTAATATTGTCAATGTCGAGCTTTACTTTTGTTTTATTTTTTATTTACTTACTTTTTTCAGAAACTACTTTCCGATTTTGTTTACATTTAAATACCAAAACGAGCAAAACCCTATATATTTTTGAAATTTTGTAGGTACAGTGAAACCTCCCAATAGCGGACACCGACGGTGACTGATTAGATCGTCCGTTAACGGAGGTGTCCGCCATTAGGAGGTTTCAAAATAAGCTATAAAGAATTAAGGGTGGGGGTGGGCTAGGATTAATTCGGTTAAAATAGGCATGTTTTTAACCATTTTTTGAACGAAGCAGATAGTCTTAGATAGTTCAATCAATGTTCAT
>WNHD01003385.1:0-12802 GCA_011057455.1 Ganaspis sp. Gsp50
ATAAAAAAAGTCGTTCCCGAAAAAAAATAATATAGTTTTCAAAGAAATATCAGAGTTTGAAGTTAGACTAAAAATTCAGTGCATTCAGGCGTTAATGGGTTAAACCCTTTTCATTAACAAAATGTTAATATTTCTAACAAATTATTTGAATAATAATGACCCCGTATGTTTATTAAATAAATAATTAATATATTATTGTTATGTAATATGTAAAAATATTGTTAATCGATTTATTTCAATTTTTTTCAATATTTTCAATATGAAATTTTTTTATTTTTCAATATGCTCAATATTCAATTATTAATTATATTCATTTTTTGTTGAAATTATCATTCGGTAGTAAAATTATTTGCATAAGATGCGAAAAAAATAATCTCTCTGAGTCAATAGTGATTCAAAGATATCGTTTTTTTGTATCCTACAAATAATTACATTTATCTGTACCTCATAAAATCTATACTGAGTGATACACTCTATGAAATAAATTATATTTAAAATAAATTAAATTATTATTAACAAAATTTATTTATTGTACAATATTGAATATTGAATATTCAATATTTATTTATTGAATAAATAAATATTGTAATTGTAAATTATTATAATTGCAATTTATTGTAAATGAATGAAAGAATATTATTAATCATTATTAGTATTTTCACCAAGATATTTTGTGCTTTGTTTACCTGCTGGCTTTCCTAGTTTTTCTTTTAAAAAAAGATGCGTATCGCATTCCAAAAATAATGGAATTAACAAATATAATAAATTATATAAAAGCACAAACGCTCCAAATAGTTCCAGGAAACTCATTTTTGTAACTTTTGCCGCAGTCTTCACGAGTCACCTTTAACACAAATAAATGAAATGAATTTAAATTACAATATTCTAATTTGTTGCATATTTTTTTACATATTTTTATATTCTATTTTTTATTGTCTCTTTCACGAGTTGTTGTAATCAACTGAGTTGCTTCGAATTTTTCAACATTCTTGCGATAAAAATGTAACGAATTGATGATAAGAGTATACAATGTTAATTCGCCTTTTTTATCTACTCATCGTCTCATTTTATTCAGACTATTTGCTTTTATATGAACTGATTAATTCTAAGCCTATTCACGTTTTCTTACATGAAAATAATTATTCATAATTTTATTTAAATTATGTACTCTTTTTTAGACTCTTATTCAAAAAGTATTTTTAATATTAATGATTAAAGTATTTTTAATAATGATGATAAAAGTATTTTTAATAATAATGATAATAATAATTAATTTCTATCGTTTTTACTACTATCTGTCTATCTTTCTTTTTGCTTCCTCATAGGGAAGCATTGTTTTAAATTACAAATGGTTGCTCAAAATATGCACATTTTTAAACTAAAAATTTAAAAATCTTTGTTCAAGGTGCATTATGCATGTAAAAAACATTTTATTACCATCTTTTGTAAAAAAAAAAAAATTAGTATTCAGTGATATATGAATTAAAGTGAAAATATTGCTGAGGATGGGACAAAAAATTTTCCTGGAATTTATAAAAATTATAAACATTTATTATCTTTTTTATATTTGATACAAATGATGTAAATAAATTAGAGACATGAATACAAATATAATTTCATTTTTTGGTTGTTACTACGATGCATGATTTCGATTTTCAAAGACCCTCGAAATATAAATATTCCTAAAACATAAAATACAGAAAGTTAAAATACTAATTTTATTTTTAATGGGTAGAATTCTTCAATATTCAAACATTAATTTTCTGTTTTATTGAATTTGAAAGTGAAAATCATTTTTTTGTGATTTTTTGTTACCTATACTTTGCTGCAACTAAAAATAATTGTTTTTTTATTTTTTGAAATATAAGTATGTTTAAAGAATATATTTATAAAAAATATGTTGATGAAATATGTTCTGTACTGATGCAAAATGTTTGTAAACTTACTAGTAAAAACGTTGCACCTAAGAGTAAACTTTTTAATTTAATATTCATATCTTCTGGAAATGTTAGCAACAAACTATAGTCAGCCAATCGGGTGTCGAATTTGCGCAAAATCGAAGCTAATTGACAAGATCCATCAATTGGCAAAACCTGAAAATGTTAAAATAATGTTTGAAATTAAATTCAGGTTATTTTAGTAATTTATTTTTAATTATGTAAAATTAACTGTTTATTTATTTGTCTGTTTATTGTAAATAATAATTTATTTCTAAATATCTTGGGATTTTTAATATATTATTAATAAGGTATTTAATGTAAACTGGTTCAAATAATTGAAAATTAACATTCATTAAAATTAATCGGTACAGACTTTTCAGTAATTAGTGAATACTTTTAATCAGTTAATAATCACTTTTAATGAATTAGTGATATTTTAATGAATATTAGTAATCTTCTAATGAATATTAGTATAATCTCTTAATCAATTAGTGATCACTTCAATTAATTAGTGATCACTTTCAATCATTAGTGATAATTTTCAAACAATTAGGGATAACTTTTAATTAATTAGTAAACACTTTTCTATTATATTTATTGAATAAGACAATAAAATATCAAACCTGAAAACACGATTGTTTATACATGCAGCATGAATAAACATTAGGACCTTCAATGTTACAAAGAGGATTTCTTATTTCGTCGTAAACTGTAAAATAGGGTCCCAAAAGAGTAAATTTTTGTTCTATTGTGCCAATGAATTCTGTAGATTCCACTCTAATTTTCTTAAATATGAAAATATTCAAAATAAAAATATTTAATTGCAGAAAGAATGAACATTGTTCCTAATGATAAAGTTCAAGTATAGAAATTTAAAAATTAAAAGCACAACATTTTAATAAAAGTTTGTAATTTGTTATTTTTTAATTTGAATCGCATTGAAAGAAAATTAAAATTCTTTTGAAAACATTCTTTAAATGAGAAACAATTTTTAGAGTAAAAGTTTTAAGTAAAAGTAATATCGTGATTAATTAAATTACGAACAATAATTAAAGTAATAATCAAAATAATCAAAATAATAAAATGAATAATCAAATTAATTATTAAATTAATTTGAAATTAGATATTTACATGTAAAAATCCTGGTATACATCCACAGCCAACATCTTTTGTAATTGTAAAAGCAGTTTCTCCAGAGGGATCTAGAATATTTAAAGTAAAAGGCCTAGAAGATTTTAAAAATCGTCTTTGATTCTCATTCGAAGATTCAATCGCCAAGAAAAGTGTCTCTGCTTTCGGAATTTTCACCTTGTATTGATTTCCCTTCTTATATGTCCCTAGAACTGATGTAAATGTAAAAAATATATTATTCCATTTCTGTGTATTTATAAAAATCAACCATTTTTTGTATACTTTTTGTAAACTACAACAATTAATTATTGTTTTTTTATAAATACAAATATATTTATAAAATTGCAAAATGTATTTTTACAAATTTATAAAATCACAAAAAGTATTTATTTGTTTGTTTATTTATTTATTAAATCAAAAAGTATTTTTATACATTTATAAAACTACAAAAAGTATTTTTACATATTAATAAAATTACAAAAAGTATTTTTGTTTATCTATATATGCAAAGATGAATGAAAAAAAATGCACCAAAGTATACAACAAAAAAATAATTAACATTTTTAATTTCATATTTTTAATTTTGTAGCATTTTTTATGTTTATAGTTTTTAGTAGTTTTTATTTTTTATAAATTTTAACTCACGTGTACTCAAGTCTATAACTCTTTGAATTTCCAATTGTTCAACTCCTGATAAAAAATAAGTTCCAGAAAGTACACTAAGTTGCGATCGAGGAGTTGAAATCCAATCAGATGTAATTACAGGAATTGCTCTTCTGTTCTGAGTTCGTTCATCTAAAAAGATATATAAAGTTACTCTTCACAATAAGCGAAGAAATTGATTAATGTCAATACAGGTCTGTTAATGATTATCAAACAAACAAAAAACAAGTTCCTATATTGCAATGACTTTTTTCTAATTGAAACAAAGAAGAGACTATATTTGGCAACAAAAATATCTTTTCGTGTAATTAATGATTCATTCTAATCTTCGTTATCGTTGCTTTATTAATATTTAAAGAACCAGTTGGAAAATTGTAAATATAATTTTTATAACTCAAGTGTAGAAGAGATTTTATTTTTTTTAAATTTATGATTAATTTAATTAATTTAATGTCGCATCTATTTATACATTTATAAACATTTGTACAAAGTACTTGTGATAATACTTACGTTTGAGATTTATTTGTTTTATAATATGCAATAATGAGATTTTTTAAAATAATTCAACTAAGTTTTTATTACTTTTTTAAATAACAAAAATATTTATAATCATTATAAAAGACTTACAAAGACGTTGAACAAACGACAAAAAATAATTTAAAAATATTCCTTGATTTTGTACATTTTTTTCAGTCTTCTTTAGTAAATTTTTTATTCCACTTACCCTATATTCTATTTTAATTTCCTATTTGTCCATTAATTATTTATTCCCCTCTATTTATTTTATTTGTTTAATTTATTGATTGCATTGATTGTTTTATTTTCATTTTCTTTGCTTCTTTATTTTATTTTTATTAATTTAATTTATTTATTTTCTTTCTATTAATTTAAGTTATTTATTTTCGTTCTATTAATTTAAGTTATTTATTTTCTTTCTATTAATTTAAGTTATTTATTTTCTTTCTATTAATTTAAGTTATTTATTTTCTTTTTATTTATTTAATTTATTTCTTTTCTTTTCATTTATTTAATTTATTTATAACTTTGTGCAAAGGAAAGTGACAATCTTTTAGACCATTTTCTAAAATAACAAACATTTTAGAAAAAAAGGGAAAAATTGTTCTGACCTCTTGTAACTGGTGTTGAACTGATGATTGTTGGCTGAGAAAAAATCGGTCTGACATTATGAATTCCGTCATTAGAAATAATCCCCAGTTCTCTGGCTTCATTTGGAGTTTCTGAATAAATTAGGAAATAAAAAACAAGACAATTTATTTTCTTTCTCAAGAAAAATACTTTCCATATAATTTTCTTGTTTTTTATCAAGTCACTATTTTTTTTCATAAAAAATATTATTTTTCATTGCAGAAACGTAATTTGACATTGATGAAACGAAATTATTGTTCTCCAGAAAAGAATGTTGTAATAGACGTTATTCAATTTCAAAAAATTGTTGTATAATAAAAAATAAAAATCTTTGAAGATGTGAATAATTCTTTTACAATACAATATTTATAAACAGTGTTTATAAATTATATTATAAAAAATATTTATTTATAGCATTTATAAATAATGTTTATTTAAAGCATTTATAAACAATATTTAAAGCATTTAAGAACATTATTATCAACATTGTGAACAAAAAATAAATTTATTAATTCTGATCGCTAAACTGTTCTTTAAAAAAAATATTTATAATATTTATACAATTTTTCCAGCCTTCTCACAGTGGGATTTTTGTGCAAAATATTTTTAAAAATTATAGTTTCTTTTAAAAAGTACCAATATCGGATCCTATCCAATTTCCACCTTCACTGACGTTCAAACGTGACATTTTGACATGAATATAAGTTATAAAATGTACTATCTTGGATAATTCATTCCCTTATCTTTGAGAACGATAACTATTATCTTTTCTTTGATGTCGATAATGTTTTTAACGTATCATTCAAACACAATTGCCAAAGATACGTAATTATTACTTTACCATTTAAATAAAAGGCATTTTAAAAAATAGCAATGCAAGAAAAAAGGAAGTGTTATCAAGACAAAAATTCTATTTCATAAAATTAACAAATTCACGTAATTATACAAATTTTAACCAGGAAATACGATTTTTTATTACCCACTTTATATATAAATAATTATTTTCTTATCTTTGATCATAAAAGTCTACAATTCTTGGTAATGAGATTTTAATTTCCAAACACGAACATTGTTCTTAATTTACAACACTTTTTGAAAGAAATACATTTTGTTTGTATTCATTTTTTGATAAGAAATTACAAACCGCTTTCAGACCGACTAGAGTAGAATCTCTGCATATCGTATCTCAATAATTGAGGTTCGATTAAAAATCCGGAAAAATTATAGAAGTCATTTCCTACGAAAATTAGTTTTGACGAAAAAGTTGTTTTTCATGAAAGTTATTTTTTACGAATATTGATTTTTTAAAAAAGTTATTTTTGACAGAAAGAATTTTCGCAGAAAGTTATTTTTGATGAAAACAATTTTTGCAGAAAGTTATTTTTGATGAAAAGAATTTTTGCCAAAAGTTATTGTTTGCTAAAAGAAGAATGTTTAATTATATTTTTTTTTATTATAAAGAGAATTATTAATGACAGTTATTTGCGATAAAAAGAATTTTTGATTGAAATTATTTTTTACAAAAACAAGTTTTGACGATAATTACTTTTGATGCCAATTTTTTTTGA
The DNA here is from genome assembly GCA_011057455.1 of Ganaspis sp. Gsp50. NCBI lineage: Eukaryota > Metazoa > Arthropoda > Insecta > Hymenoptera > Figitidae > Ganaspis > Ganaspis sp. Gsp50. The sequence continues at coordinate 6,449 of WNHD01003385.1, forward strand.
CGCAAACAATTTTTAACGAAAGTTATGTTTGAAACAAACAGTTTTTGTTTTAAAAATCGTTTTCGTAAAAAATAGTTGTTCTTGACAGGAACAATTTTTGTCTTAAAAATCGTTTTCGTTAAGACTAATCGACGAAAGTTTATTTTGACAGTAACAATTTTTGTTCTTAAAAATCGATTTTGAAAAAACTTTTGTCATAAGAATTCGGACCTCGATTTTTTATATCTAAATGCAGAGGTTCCAGTGTATGATTTTTATCCGTGATAATAAAATCCGGACAATAAAAATTATTCGTGTCATAAGAAAATTGATATTTTAAATTTTTTTTTATTTTCTATTCAATATTATTATTATCATAGTTAAGTAGTTAAAAGTAAATGTTCAAAATATAGTTTCTAAAATATAGTATTTTAAAATATAGTTTAAAACAGAAAGTTCAATTTGAGAGATTCTACTATAAAGGTGTAATTTTAAACTTCAAAGAATTTTAAAACAAAATCTTAATATCCAAATGATTAGAAAAATTGAATAGAATTTTTTTTTAGAAATTTAGATTTTAAAAATTATATTAATTACAAAACATAATAATTAAATGGAAAATATAATATGGATATAATGGAAATTTTCTGAAAATTTTCAAAAAAATAGTTCAGAGAACTTTAAAATGCGTGTAAAATAATATTTTCATAATTTTTCTCACACTCAAATCTACTCTTTTTTAAAAATTATTTTTTATTTGAAATAAACTTTTTACAGCATTTTATTTATGTAAACATACTTCTGTTTATATTTTGCTTCTCTATCGAAGAATTATTTTTCTATTATTTGAGAAAGGTGGCTATTTTTATTTTTTTCAACTCTTATTTTTCACAATTTTTATCTTTTACAAATTCTATTTTTTACCATTTCTATTTTTTACAACTTCTCTTCTTCACGATTTTTATTTTTTACACCTTTCGTTTATTTTGAAGACTTATTTTCTACAAATTCAATTTTTTTACAATTTCTAATTTTTTTTTTTACTATTTTTATTTTGTGTAATTTAAAATATTTCATGGATCGTCTCTGCTGCAAAAAGATTTGCGCTTTGCTTCTGAATGATGTAAAAGCAAGGGCTCTTGAGCATTTAAAGAGGAAAGTCCATCAAGAGATTTTTCTTAAATAAACGTTTGATCAGGAACAGCAAGAACTTTACTTGTTGCTGAGACAGGAAAAACGCCATGCGCGTTTATATCGATTGACAAAGCTTCCTATATAAATTGCGGCAAAAGGTGTAGGTGTAAAGCAGAATAGATTGCACCATCGTAGAAAATTGTCTGATTAAAAGTACAAATTTCTAAAAATTAGCAAAATCGAAAAACAACTCCAAAAAAAAGAGAAACTTGCCTTGGAAATCGAGCGGATGAATTTTTAAAATCAAGTAAGTTTCACGTTCGAAATTTCATTCATAAAAAATATTTATTTATTTTTCTTCGCATGAAAATCATTTTTACCAAAATTTTCAGTAAAAAAAGATTTGTCTTCAAGCAATTTTAATTTTAATAGTTTTTCCAGGTAATTTAAAATTAATTGTCTTTGATTGACTTGATGACATTTGATTTCTCGAGTTTGAACTTTAGCCGACACCTTGTAGGTCACCATCTGTTACCCTTTTTCAAATTTTAACGAATTTTACGAAAAACCGGATATTTTCGGTCAAGTTTTTCAAAAAGTCACTCTTAATTTTAATGAATTTGAGATTTAAGGCTTTGAATAACTTTGAATTAATTTGAATTAATTAGAACAAATTTAAATAAATTGTAATAAATTTTAATAAATTTAAAATTTTTTTTAAAAATCTATTATTAAATTCTTAATTTTCAGAAAAGTTTTTTAAATCTCTGGTTTTGAAAATAAATGTAAATCTTACATTTAAATTTTGTGAAAATTGTAAAATTAATTTAAACATTTCTCAAAATGTTACTAAAATTGAAACGTAATAAAAAAGAGCGTACAAGTCGAATCGAAATAAAGAAAAAACATCCAAAAGTTTAGAAAATTAAAAAAATAGTAAAAAGTATTAAAAAAAAATTACAAAATTTTTAATTTAGGTAAGAAATAAATGTACGTTTAATGTTATGGTACTTGATCTTTCGATCTTTTATTTCTGAGTGCAGGATGTAATTGAGTTAAAATATCGAGAATTGCTTTTAGTTATAATAAAGCTTTAATTTTCTAAGGGTTGACTTGCTTTCTTAGGAAAGTCACCGTCAATCAATACTAATACATTAAAGCTCATAGAAAAATGTATTATATAGAGGCGTCTTTTTTATGCGGAAGAAATAACCTGGTAAATTTTTATTGATTAGAAAATAAATTAAATGAAGGGAATAAACAATGAAGCATTTAACTGTATTTTATTAAAATTGATTTGTGAAGTGATGCCTTCTGGCGTCGTACTTGTTGCGTCGAAAAATGATGCGCTGAAGACACTTAATTGGATTTTCGCGATTGAATAGAAAATCAGATCCATTTTATCCTCATTATCGTCATTATTAAATTTATGTATAAATTGAAGGGAGAGAAAATAATAAATATTCTCATTAAGACTCGGGGGGCATGTTTAATAATAATAAAATTAAAATTATAATAAAAGTAAAAACAACGGCAAAAACCACAATAATAATTTATGAAAATAAATAATTTTTAAAATAAATAATTTATATAATAAACAATCTATAAAATAAATAATTTATAAAATAAAAAATTTATAAAATAAATAATAATTTATTAGAAAATAATAAAAATAATATATTCACAAATATACAAATATCCTCCAGCTTTCGAGAAATTTTAATTTAAAAAATATATTAATAAAAAGTAATAATGAGGATAACAAAAATATTTAGTAACAAGAAAATTGTATATGTTTTGAAATATTTTGTAACTTATTTTTAATTTTTGAAAATAATTTTTGTAACTTCATTGCTTCTTTTATTGTTTTTGTTTTTTTGTTCTGTTTTTGTAATTAATGACAAATTAGTGATTGTATTGCGTTTTTAATAATCGAAAGTTTCTGCCAAAGTTAATTAAACGGATCCTGACGTTAACAAAATGGAATATTTTTTCAGTTTGAAAAATCGATGTTGCAATCACTTCTATGACTTCTTCAATTATCAAGGACTTCACTTTATCTCGAGCCGAATAAAATTGAGAACTTGATGATTTTCTTTCACTTCGTTAATTTTGTTTTTAAAAAAGACGAATAAAAAAGATGAATATATAATTTTAGAAAGAGAAGTTGGATTATTATCAAGTCAAGCGAAAAAGGGCGTTTTTGAATTGAAATTGAGTATTATGGAAAAATAGTCAAGAAAAGTATAAAAGGAGTAAAAGATGTAAATAATGAAAATAAATTTCCTATTTGTTTGTGTACTATTTATGTATTATTATTTATATATTTTTATTTATATTTTATTATTTATATAATATTATTTATGTATTATTATTTATGTATTATTATTTACATATTATTATTTATTCATGTATAAAAAATATAAATAATGAAAATACATTTTCTATTTGTTTGTTTACTATTTACGTATTATTATTTATTATTCTTGATAGTACTTGATGTGTTCTATATATTTAATATAAAAACATGAGAAAATTTTGTATAATGTGCGACTTTTCGATTTTCACACACATTCGTACATAAATAAGAAAATTATACACAAAAATTAAAAAAGATAAAAAAGAAAGGTATATTTAAAAGATTTTATTTTAATAAAAGATTTAGAAGAATAAATTTACAATAAATAAATAATACCATAAATACAATAAATTTAAAAAAGCGAAGAAAAATAAAAAGATATTTCGAAAAAATTAAATAAACAAGAATATTAAGAAACTAGAAGTTTTTGTTGAAAGAAGTTTAAAAATTTTAATTTTGTATTTTAAGAGTTATTTACTTTAAGAATTATTTAATTTTGCAATTTACGAATTATTTAATTTTGCAATTTAAAAATTATTTAATTTTGCAATTTAAAAATGATTTAATTTTGCAATTTAAAAATTATATAATTATGTAATTTGTAAGGCTGCGAGTGGTTTAAAACTGAAATTATAACACCAAGCCAAAAATAAATTCAATTCTATTCAATGCTAACTTTGTATTTTATGAATTTATGAATTACATAATTTCTTAATTTATCAGTGACTTGACTGTTTAATCACATAATAATACCCACTTTCTAATTACATAATTATCTAATTAATTAGTCACGTAATTTATAAATGACTTCTATTTTCAAATACGCGATTAATTAATAATTCAATCGTGTTATTTACAAAATTAAAATTCTTAATTATTTAATTTATAAATTAGCACTGACTATTTGTGTAAATAATTAAGTTTCAGACAGATTAAGGTCATGTCGCCGACAGGGTGGATTTTTTTCGCAATTCTGGCTTTTGTGACAGCCCTTAATCCTGTGCCTCATCGCACTAACGAAGAATCCTTAAGAGGTGCTTTAAATGCAGTTACGAGAAAACAACGTTCTCTAGATTACAACACTAGAGAATATTATAACAATCTACCTTCATTTAAATATAGAACTGACAACGACAGAAAATTCGACAGACAAGAGGACAATGACTTCGATGAAGATGAGGAGGAACTGGAATTTTTGCCCCTAGGTAAAGCAGTTTTATTATCTTTTAAAATGTTTGTACTATTCTTTTTTGAATATCGTCTCTTTTGAATCTATCAATTTTTTTCGAAATTGTTTTTTAGAAGAATTTAAACATTTTGATTCCAAGAAAACTTTGTTTTAATTTTTTTTGTGGGAAATAGCAATAATTATTTTTTGTTTCATTTTATTTATTGACTTTATTTTTATCTTGTTTATTCTTTTTGTATTTTTGTTATTTATTCATTTTATATATTTATTATCTTACTTTCATTTTATATATTGGATTTATTTTCATTTTATACATACAAGATTTTATCTTCGTTTTAATTTTTTACTTCACCTTCATTTTATTTATTGATTCTACACTTAATTTTCTATTTTTGTTTTATTTATTTTTCTTATTCACTTACAATTTCCAGAAAAAAACAGTTTTTTAAAAAATTCTATTTATTTTTTCTCAAAAAATACCAATATTTTTTGTATCTCACATTTGAATACTGAATGTCAAAAATTGCTTCAATGTTTAAAAATCCTAAAAGTTTTATATTTAAAACTGTTGTTAAAAATTGTTTAATATTAAATTTTTTTTTAAAAAGTATTTGAATTTGATCATTTGAAAATATTGTTAAAAATTTGATGATGTTTAAAAATGTTTGTTAAAAGTTGTTTGATATCTAAAAATATTGTCAAAAATTGTTTGATATTTAAAAATGTTAAAAATTGTTTGGTATTTAAAAATATTATTAAAAATTGTTTGATTTTAAAAATGTTGTTAACAAATATTTGAATATGATCATTTGAAAATATTGTTGAAAATTTGTTTTTGTTTAAAAATGTTAAAAATTATTTGATATTAAAAATGTTGTTAAAAAATGTTTGAAAATGATAATTTGAGAATATTGTTGAAAATTTGTTGATATTTAAAAATGTTATTAAAAATTGTTTGATATTTGAAAAGATTGTTAAAAATTCTTGGATTATTTAAAAATGTTAAAAAATTACAGAAAGTGGACAAATGGAGCCTGTAGGTGATGGATATCACATAAATGAAAAAATGTTAGAAAGAGCATTGGCAGACTATGCTAAAAGCGAGTCAGCTCAAGTGAGTAGAGGCTTGATTGTGTTAATGACATAAAAATAAAGTACAAGTTTATTAACATAAAAATGTTTTATTTATAGGAAGAGCCAGTGCCGTCACTTTTTCGAGAAAGGGAGCGAAGTACTAGCATGAAAAGGGGAATAAGATTTGATCGGGCAAATGTTGACGACGAATTGGCTAGACTTTTTTTAGATGAACTGGAATATGGATCACCCTACAGACAAGATGAAATGGATGATGGAGATTACAATAATCTTAGAATGCTTCACCGACCTCAACAGGAAAACAGATATTACGGGTAAAAGTTTCGAAAGAGAGTATTAGAGACTTTAATTAAAATCTTGATGAATTAATCTTTCATTTCAAGTCAATTTATTCATTTTTGTTTTTATTTCTATTTTTATTCATTTCTTGTTTTCTTCTTTGTTTTCTTTCTTCTATCTTCTTTGTTTCATTGTTGATACTTCTCGTAACGAATTTTTATTTATTCATTTTGCTTCCTCATAGGGAAGCATTGTCATGGTGACGAATTTCGATTTTCCAAAAATAGTCTATATCAACATATTTTCATCTAAAAAGTAT
>WNHD01003386.1:0-12800 GCA_011057455.1 Ganaspis sp. Gsp50
TGTCATTTGCTCTGTGCAGTCTTCATTGATCAGATAGATCAGAGTTTCGGAACAGTAACCGTGCAATCTTAGCTGTTGTAATTCAGTTTCCGACTGTTCATTATATTCTGTCAGAAGTCACTGTTCACATTGAGCGACCCTTCGGTCTCCAGACTTCTTCAAATCTCGGTAAACCATTGCTGTGAGTGTGTTGATTTTCGAAGCTAGACTGTGAACCGTCGTATTTTGAGCATTATTTTAAAGTAGAAACTTTTATCAAAGACACCCCCGTAGGAGCGATAGAAGCCAACGATCTCACATTTAAAATAAACGGTCAAGTCTTACCAACTTAACTTAATCGGCCTACCTTACCTCCCATATTGATTTTATCATTATTTAATAATTTTAAAATTAATATTTAACCTCGCCAACCGCTCGGGATGTAACAGCAATTTCAACATGATTTTTCAAAATTAAATATAAATTTCAGTCTTTCTTAAAGTTGGGCCATTTTAATTTTTTTAAAAATATTTTTAGAAGAAAGCTGAGATTTTTTCCTATAAAATACTTAAGTTTCAAAACATCCTTTTTCTTGGTCTCGAAAAATTAAATGGTGAATACCGGGCGACGGGCGAAACGGCGGCGCCAGACGCTTCCACCTTGCAACAGTTACATCCGTAACTTACATACTATCATTGCATTATAGAATATTATTAATCTACGAATATTTGTATCTCATACTACATTGCATTACTTTTGTAATATGTAATCAATTATTATCCTTTATTATGAACTATACAAATCTGTAAGCATTTTAGAATTTGGTAAACAAATCAGTATTATACAAGGAAATGATATATTAAGTAATTTTGCCGTACGAAATAAAAACTTAGGCAAGTAACAATACCAGCATTGTTGTTTACCTTAGTTTTTATTTCTGCCGGCAGAATTTTATGTGCATGGAATTGTTGAACTTTCTTTGCAACAATCAAAGAATGATATCCCAAGATCCGCAAGACCAGTCAACCGAGACAGCTCTTTCTAGAGTACGGATCCACACAAGATAAGAATTAACCAATGAAAGTCAAGGACAGACCACCAAAATCAGCTACCATGTAAGACCCACCTTTCTACATATTTGGCGATCATAGAGTAATATCACACGGCCTGCAACGCAAGACCCGTCAACCGAGACAGCTGATATGCATCTGCACAAGATAACAATGAACAGATGTAAGAAAGGATGGTTTACCAAAGTAACTCTCACCGTATTTACATTTGGGACGATGATATAAATTGTCCGACAGCTATCGAAGAGTCAGTCAGCAATTATTATCAGTATCCTTATCTTTACCATCAACAACAATCATTTAAAAAGTGCCGCCTTTATAATCAACGGTAATAGTTTTTATTTTTGACAACATCAATACACTGTGTTAGTATAGAATTGACGGCAGCAGTTAGATTATCAAAATCTTTTAAACAGTGTCACATCAATAATAAACGGGCAGCTGTTTTGATTATTAACAATAATCAATAAGCTGTGTTAGTATTATCAACAACATCTTTTAAACTGTGTCATATTAAAAATCATCGGCAGCATTTTTGATTATTAACAACATCAATAAACTGCTATACAATTCACGGCATTAGTTTGATTATCAACAACATCACTCGAACAGTGACACATTAGTAATCAACGGCAGCAGTTTTTAATACCAAACATCAGTTATTCTACATCAAATTGACTCCGTTTCTCGACAGTGACAATTCTCATTTTACTCGTTACTTGTATAACGACTGCTTTTCCAAACACAGCGAACTGGCTACTATCTTACGTCAATCATCACCTGTGTAAACATCAGCATTGGACCAGAAAGGACTTGTAAACAACTAATTAAATTAAAATTAAATCTACTCTTTTCAAAGACTTCGTACCTGAAATTAAAGTCTCAAGGAACCATCACCAGATCGTACTCATTTATCATTCTTCCGTGCAAAGTAAGATTCAATTTTTAAAAAAATAAATGTACTTGGCATAGTCTCCTTTCCTTGTCATTCCAAAATAAACTTTTTAACAACTTAGTTTACTCATTGACTTATTCTCATCTCAAATCAGATTCCTCATCAAAACTGATTTAAAACGAGAATCTAGATAAGGTTAAATCGGTTTCTATCTTAGACGTAACACAACGGAGGACGTAACGGCGACGATTTGCACCGTTTCGCACGTCGCGAGGAATTCATTATTTAATTTCTCGAGAGCAAAAAAAGATGTTTTGAAACTTACGTATTTCATAGGAAAAAATCTCAGCTTCCTTTTAAAAATATTTTAAAAGAAATTAAAAAAAAACATTTTGAAATTGCAAAAGAAAATTAACACTTAACCAATCGAAAGCTTATGAAAAAATCTATAAAACTCATGTCCGATAAAAGTTTTCTATCTATTCAATAAGACAGAATAAATAAAAAAAGTAGAGCGTGTCATAAAAAAGTTTTGAAGAAATCTCAGAATATTTATTTGGTAAATTAGTAACCCATAGGACTGTTCATAAATAAAATATGAAATAAATCAGAACACTTTTTTTTAGTTGGACATTTCCCGTGAAATTCACCATGTGTAGGTTCGTCCGAGAGTATGAATTCCATCGCAGCAGTTGGCGTAATCTTCATTGCCCCACTTATGCCTCTGAAAACAATTGCTTTGACTTGCTCCAGTCTCTTTCTCGCTGTAATGAGTTTAGTTTTGGGCCACCAAACAATTGTAGGATGCAAAAATTTTGGCTTTAAACCCATCCTGTATAGCCAATGAACCATGCTTGGTCTAAGACCCCAGGATGATCAAATTGTCCTTCTGCATATTCGAAGCGCAGTACAAGATGTATTACATTAGTATTATACATTTTCCTGAACTGGATATTGCTACTTTCATTTCATAAAACACAGGCCCTTTCAATTTTGAGGACCTTGTATTTCCTTGTGAAAATTACTAAATTCATCTCCTGAGGATTTACAGACAAACCCATGTAGTCGTACCATATTTTCAAAATGCGTAGTGCTGACTGTATCAATTCCAAGATTTTCTCTAATAAGAATTCTCTTAGTATTATAAGGAAATCATCAGTATAACGATGCGTAAAATATACCAGCTCGTTAAGCTTTCTAAGAAGCCCATCTTCAACTGTACACTACAAACCTGTAGAGCTAACTCAGGGGTTTGAAACCTTAAATCTTTCATGATCATTTCCCGTTTCATCAATTTACCCGAAACTCAGGCCACAACCTTTATTAACTGTTAGATCTGGGATAGTTCTACTACCTTTAAGTAGTAGAATCTTAACCAGCGCTAATTTTTCAAATGTAGAAGCCGGACCTTCCCCAGACGGCCTCCTTGTATCTGTCAAGATTATCTCTATTCAATTCTACCGCAGGATATCATTCTGCGACAATGGCCCATTGCGGTAAATTTCTCGCCGCCTGTACAAAAAATAAGATTTCTGTTTTGAGCCCTTTAGCATTCTTTGGTACCTTCCGAAACTCTGGTGATTTTTTAGAATCCTTCATGAATTTTGCATTCGAGACCTTCTGATTCACTTCTTCTCTATTTGTGACGTGATTAATTCCACGTCACAAAAATTCAACTTATTCATGGGTTTTTGAAGCTTGTCTTTTTGATTTTGGAACAAGAGTCACGATACCTGGGAAGAGCACTTTTGGTTGTTTAAGAATTGTTACTAACAAGCTTGTTTATTTTTATTATTTTTGCATATTCCGAGAGTGAAAGGAAAGAGTTGATTGTTTCGGAATCTACCTCTACATTCAATTTGCGCGCCAAATCCACCAGAGGACCAACCATCTTGGTTCAACTGCTTTCAACTCCGCATAGGGTTTTGGAGGGCTCGTGTCTCTAATTAAATTTAGAAAGTTCACTCAGATACTTTCCATGTCAACTCCAATTGATTGTACATTTATCGGCATGTTGAGAACTGGGATTTGGCTGTTCCCGAGACGTCTGCAGAGTTGCTGACAGGTCTTTATTTAAGTCGCAAAGATTAAAGTCAAAGGAGTTCCTGCATGGCTAGCTACTTCAGTGAATTCAAGGACTGAGATCATGTGACTACTCGGAATTATCTGATTGGCTGAAAATCGTTCTGCTGCTACCTGCGGAATTTTCGCCTGACGACAATCACTCTTGTTCCGAATCTCGGATTGTATTAGACTTTTACATCTTCACAGTAAAATTTTCTTATAAAATAGATAAAATAGATAAATAAAAATGTCGCTAACCAAGGAGGAAAAGGTGAGTCTCATTTTTCCTGACCTTTGGTGACCTTTTCTTTTCTCGTTTTCTAAATTATATTGATCTTTAAAAATTTTAAATTTAAGGTTAGAATCCCGGGATTTTTTTTAAAGTTTGTTTTGTTGCTGAATTAAGTGCTCTTCCTTAACTTTATAAACTAGGAATTATTAAGAGGATTTTTCTAATAACTTTTTAAGTAATTGCGTTAATAAAATGTTAATTAGTTGTAAATTCCGAGTTTGCCGACTTTCCGAAAAATGTGCTCGGAAGTCGTAGAATTTTTTTTTGTAATACCGGAATCTTTAAAGATATTGCTTTATATCGAGTCATTCTTTTATTCGGAATTGTATTAAATGGAGAATTAAATTATCTTGCTTAAAAATAAATGCTAATGCCGTATTGGTAGCAAACTTGTTAATAATAGTAAAATTTGGTCTTTTGGCTTTCTTTCAACCTTTCGAACCTCCCCTTTTTCTCTGATTTGACGAGTCTAAAATTTATCATAGTTATAGCAGTAATTTCGATATTTTAATCGTAAACAAATTTACTTAAATAAAGTTAATTAAACTGGATTTTTAGAGTTTGAAAAATTTAATGATTTATTTAACTGGCCCCCATGATTTCTCGACAACAATTTTGTAGATAAGTGGGATAAATTGTTTATTCCGGAATTTCAAGTGAACATTTGTTTTGACCAATTCAAAAGTCTCACACTATTATACTGTTTTAATAACCAGTATGATCCAGATTCGCTTAGCTCAGGCACCACTTCTATGAAATCAAGACGTTTGTGGCGCTGTCTCCTTTTCTTTTGATTCGCTTAGTTTTTCACCCTACCTTTTAGCTGCGGGAATGGTCGATATATTGACCACCCGTGTGGAGGAAAAAATTTAATACTTTTAGTCAAAGTTTCGTCAATTGTTGCACAAGTCTTAGAAAACTAATCATATATAGAGTAAATGAATGATGTTCAGGGTTGCAATCCACCCTCATAAAACAACCCCACATGAGAAAAAATACCATTCTTAATTTTTTACCAATTTTTTTCCAACCAAGTATACTGCAATTTTTTTACGATGCAGGTCAGCATCCAGATATTATCAACAAATATTTTGAGTCAATTCATGGTGTTTATGGTTGTAACCAACCCCCATAAAACAACCTCAACTTGAGAAACTTTACCATTTGTCTTTTCTTCTCATTCATATTGTAATAAAATAATTTTGAGGACAAGAAAGCTTCATGATAATAGCCAGATACATTTGGTTTCCATTCTTGGATTCTACGATTGTAACCAACTTCCATAAAATAACCCCCACTTGAGAAACTTTGCAATTTTTTTTCTCATTGATAGTGTAAAAATATAAATGAATGAAATCAATGATGTCCTGATATCAATTTTTACAAGACTTAAAATATAATTCAATTGCAATCTTAAAAATACTCGACTGTCAAAGATTAGATTTATTGTTCATTATTTTCAAGAGGATTAGCATTTCGTTTCTTACAGTGAGAGAACAATCTTTTTACTTATTCGCATTTATAAATTATCGATGTTGTAGATTTCTACTCTACATTCCTAATTTATTATTCACTAGGATTTTCACAGTACCTATATATAATTGTTAGTATTTTCCTTTTTCGTCATTGTTGATTGAACAGTGTACCGTTATTTCATTTTTCACAAAATGGCTGATAACAAAGCTTGCAGTAGTGGTGAGTCCGAACCAGAAAATGAAGTATTAGAGAATGAAGACATCCGTTAAATGGATGCGGAAGACATTTATTATGACGGAACTCAATTGTATGAGGACGCATATTTTCACCCGTCAGTAAAAGATTTTGAGGGTAGCTCGAACATAAATTCAAATATTACTTTCTCGGGAAATAGGCCTATTGATTATTTCAATTATTTTTGTGATTGTTCTTTGCTTCAAAAAATTGTTGTTGAAACAAATCGTTATGCAGCTCAGAATCCTATCCCTCAATCTTCGCATATGAAAGCTTGGTTCCCTGTTACAAAAACAGAATTGGAAAATTTTCTTGGTCTTTTGATTCTAATGTGTCATGTCCAAAAATGCGAACTCCAAAGTTATTGGTCCACAGATCCTTTGCTGCACACTCCAATCTTTGGTCAAATTATGTCTTGCGATAGATATATTCAAATTCTGCGATGTTTACATTTTCAGGATAATGAGGAAATCATAAATCATCCTTTAGTAAAAATAAAGCCAGTAATAGAAAACTTACAAAGTAAATTTGCGGTAGTTCTTACTCCAGGCAAAAATGTGTGCATAGATGAAAGTTTATTATTATGGAAAGGTAGGCTTTGATTCAAGCAGTACATTCCTCTCAAGAGGAACCGCTTTGGGATCAAGATTTATATGATTGCAGACTATGAAACGTCATTCGTATTGAGTTTTGTAGTTTATACTGGTGCAGACACCAATTATCAGATATTTAATTTAGGTGTTGGTGGGAATATTGTAGCTCACTTTTTGCAACCTTATTTTTATAAGGGTCATGTTGTATACATTGACAACTGGTATACATCTTCCACTTTGGCAGAATTTTTGCATGACCGCGACAGTGGCATGTGTGGCACAGTAAAAGCAAATAGAAAGGGGATGCCAAAGCTTGAAAGTAAATTAGTCCGAGGTGAGGTACAAGTTTCTAACAGTGATGTTTGGATGGCAGTGAGGTGGGAAGATAAGCGTAGCGTTCGCATGCTTACAACTGTGCATGAACTTGAATTCTGTCCAACTGGAAAAAAAAGTTGTCGCACAAATGAAGACATTGTAAAGCCCATGTGTGTTGTCGAGTACAATCAAAATATGGGTGGTGTCGATAATGTTGATAGACAATTGTCTATTACAAACACAGTGCGAAAAACCATGAAATGGTATCGAAAGTTTTTTTTTATTTGATTGATCTTTGCCTATCTAATGCCCATGCATTATATAAAATAAGAAACGAAGGAGCTACACCATTTCTTTCGTTTCGATTACAAGTAGCAAGATCATTATTGAAACTTGATACTTCTCCATCCATCACTCCTAAAAATAATCCTCCCACACGATTGGTCGGCCGACATTTTCCGAGGAAAGGTACAAGTCGAAGATGTCATATGTTCGCATAAGATGTTTGCATAAGATAGTACGCAGGACAGTTTACGTATGCACCACATGCAATACGCCTTTATGCGTAGAACCATGTTTTGAGGAGTACCACACGAAAAAGGTATTACCGTAAAGTAAATCGTCCCGGCGTGAGAGCCAAGGGGAATCACGAAAATAAAGCACCTCAATGGGATCATATTTTCGCCACGTCCACGCCGTTGATCCTGGTCATGTTGAGAGCGAATATTATCCATGGAGATAAGACTGCAACTATGAACAACATGGACTGTCTCCAAATAAATCCGACAAATATACATATGCTTACCTGAATCGAAACGTGTTTTTAGTACATTTGTAGGAAAAAACGGCAAGGGTAATGGTTTATTAATGGAGTTTGTTCTATGGGGTTGGAAACAATCATAAACACCATGAATGAACTGAAAAAAATATATATCTAACAAAAAATGGATGATTTCTGGAATCGTAAAATTTATTTAGTATACTTGGTGGGAAAACAAATTAAAAGTGGTAATGTTTCTCAAGTGAGGATCGTTTCATGGTGGTTAATTGCAACCACAGAATCATGAATTGATTCACAATATTTCTGGATGCTTTTCAGATGCCAAACTGTATCGTGAATAAATTTTAGTCCATTTGGAAGGGAAAATAAATGAAAAATGGTAATGGTTCTCAAGAGGGGGTTGTTTCATGGGGGTTGAATGCAATCGTAAACACAATGAATTGACTCAAAAAATATATCTGGCTAATATACAGATGCTTTTTGGGCTCCAAACAACTTATTTGTACACTTGGTAGAAAAATTATGAAAAGTGGTAATGTTTCTCAAGTAATTAAAATTTTGTGGGGATTAGTCCAAATCATAAAGCCATGAATTGACTGAAAATATTTCTGGATAATAGCCGGATACTAACCTGTATCGTAAACAAATTTTAGTATATTTGGTAGGAAAAAAAAGGAAAATAGTAATTGTTCTCAAGAGCTGCTTATTTTATGTCGATTAGTTGCAACTATAAACCCAATAAATGGGATTCAACTATATCTGGCAATTATCAGGAAGTTTTCTTGGCTCAAAAGAATTTTTTATACACTTGGTATGAAAAAAAATGAAAAATGGTAATGAGTTTCCAATAGGGTTTGTTTTATGGGGTTGGATACAACCATAATCACCATGAATCAACTAAAAAAATATATCTGGCTAATATACAGATGCTTTCTGAGCTCCTAAAATTTATATAGTACTCTTGGTGGGAAAAAAATGAAACGTGGTAATTCTTCTCAAGTGAGGATATATTTATGGGTATTGGTTGCAACCATAAACACCGTGAATTGATACTGAATATACCAGGATAACATCAAATTAGTTTCTAGGCTTCAATACACTTTTTATGCACTTGGCATGGAAGAAAATGAAAAACGGTAATGATTTTCCAATGTGGTTTGTTTTATGGGGTTGAATGCAATCATGAATACCCTGAATCAACTCGAAGATTATATCTGGCTAATATACAGATGCTTTTTGAGCACCTAAAATATATTTAGTACTCTTGGGGGGAAAAAATGGAAAGTGGTAATGTTTCTCAAGTAAGAGTCGTTTTATGGGGGTTGGTTGCTACCATAACACAAGCAGTTGAGTAAAAATATTTCAGGATGATTTTTAGATGCCGACCTGTATCGTAAATAAATTTTAGTTCATTTAGTAGGAAAAGAATTAAAAATGGTAATGTTTCTCAAGAAGGGGTTGCTTCATGAAAGTTGGTTGCAAACATAAACACCATGAATGAACTAAAAAAATATATCGGGCTATTATCAGGGAGTTTTCTTGGCTTAAATGAATATTTTATACACTTAGTATGAAAAAAAATGTAAAATGGTAATGGTTTTCCAATGGGTTATTTATGGAGCTGGATGAAACAATAAACACCATAAATCAACTCAAAAAATATATCTGGCTAATATATAGATGCTCTCTGAGCTCCTAAGATTTATTTAGTACTCTTTTTGGAAAAAATGAAAAGTTGTAATGTTTCTCAAGTGAATATCGATTTATGGGCATTGGTTGCAACCCAAAATACCATGAATTGATTCTGAATATATCTGGATAATATGAAATTGTTTTCTAGTCTTCAATAAATTTTTTATACACTTGGTATGAAAGAAATTGAAACACGGTAGTAATTTTTCAATGGGGTTTGTTTTATGGGGTTCGATGCAACCATAAATACCAGGAATCAACTCAAAAAATATATCTGGGTAATATTCAAATGCTTTCTAAACACCAAAAATTTATTTAGTACTCTTGAAGGGGAAAAAATTGAAAAGAGGTAATGCTTCTTAAGTGAGGTTTGTTTTATGGGCGTTGGTTGCAACCATAAACACCATGAATTGATTCAAAATACTTCTGATGGTTTTCAGATGCCGATCTGTATCCTTAATAAATTTGGATCCATTTCGTAAGAAAAATAATAAAAAATGCTAATGGTTCTCAATAGGGGCTTGTTTTATGGTGGTTTGTTGCAACCATAAACAACATGAATTAACTATATCGAATGTGGATAATATCAAAATCGCTTTCTGTCTCTAAGATTGTTTTTGTAAACTTGATATGAAAAATACTAAAAATGGTTAGTTTTGTAAGGGTAGGGGTAGTTTTATGGGGCTTTGTTGCAACCATGAACAGCATGAATTAACTCTGTCGATATCTGGATTGTATCAAAATCGTTTTTTGTCTCTAATTTTTTTTTGTAAACTTGATATGAAATATAATAAAAATGGTTATTTTTGTAAGGGTGGGGGTAGTTTTATGAGGGTTTGTTGCAACCATAAACAGCATGAATTGACTCTTGATTATGTTTTATAAATTAAACTTTAGATATCAAATATAAATTATAATTGCAATTATTTTTAAGAATTCTGTAATCTCTTGAAAAGGATAACGGCTGCTATCGAAACGTCGAGATGTTAATATGCTTAATAAATATACAATAAAAAAGAAAAATCAAATGAATTTGTAACCTGCAAAAAAATAAAACCTTGGATATTTTGGCCTAAACTACAAAATTATTTAATGAATTGACTCTATTGATATTTAGATAATGTCAAACTCGTTTATTGGCTCTAATTTTTTTTTTGTAAACTTGATATGAAATATAATAAAAATGGTTATTTTTCGCAAGGGTGAGGGTAGTTTTTTTGGGGTTGCAATTGTACTAAAATTTCCCCGCAGTTAAAAGGTTGTTAATCTACCAAGCAAGTTCCCGACATCTCCCAACCGGCTCTTTTCAGGTCTACTTACGTCTCCCTTCGAAGATTGAGGTCCATCAACAGAGTTAGTTACGCGATCTCTCTAAGAGGGCCCTACTACACCAACAAATGCATTTTTCAAGTCTTTAGTGTGATCCATACAAATCCTATCAGCAATGGGGAACTAAGACTTTGATCTTCATTAAGCCCCACATGAGGATATGGCTAAATGCACTTAGATTTCACCTCGAACTCAGCGCCTCCTGACATAGCCCCTATGGAGAGCCTGATGTGCAGAGATCAAACCAGCCTATCACGATGAGTCCTGAGCTTTACAGTACCCGTGTCGCGAAGTGCCGTTGCTCGACACCATTCACCCACATCTCCCCAATAACAAGGCGGATTTAGTTTCCTTAGTGACATTTCTTCTATCCACACAGTGAAAACATCTTGAATTGGGGATAAACTTGAGCTTACTTTGAATAAGAAACATATCACAAATTTCCCGATTATCCATTTTCAGCACCAAAATAGGGCGTACTATTTAGTACATAAAGCTACATTAGTATTGCATTTTTTACTATCGCCATTTTCTTCATCTTACACCTTTGGTAGATCGTTAATTAAGCATTATTTACATAGTACGCATTTGTAATCTTTTTAAGAGGTGGAGGTATTAAGGAGTCCAAATATTCGTTTTTTTGCAATTTTTTGTAGTAGTACATCTCAAAAATATTCCAGAAAAGTTTTAAGTCTTTCATAGGAAAATTATTATAGTTTTAAGTCTCAGTTGTTCGTTCAGCTAAGCGCTGCAGTTGTTTTACTCGCTACTGCAAATGCATAGATGCGTTATTATTGTATGTGTATCGTTATTGTAATTCCTTTATATATCTTACATTATTTAAATCTACTTTATGCAGCTGGAATAGGTGCTTCAGTGTAAGCTATAAAAAATGAATAATTTGTCCACATTTTCCATGTTTAACTTTAAACGCATTTTGATCAAGATAATGAGTTTCGAAGTTGGTAAACACTCAATAACTACTGCACCCACCCTGATCAAATATATCACACTTTTTTAACACATCAAATACCCGCCCCCAATGTTTTTCTTCTCTTTTTTTTTAAGATACAGCAACGAAAGGACGGAATTTTTAAACGAAGAGCTGGTGTTTTGCACTATTTAGTCGTAAAAAATACTAACAAAATACACTTCATTTTTTGATTTAAGATAAAAAGTCAAGCAGTTATGATGTTCACCACATATCCCGTTTTTCGGACGGCGCCGTCAACATTGCTTCTTCAGTTACACACACCTTAACATTTTTTAAGAAGGATTTTACAAAATGCTCTTTAATAAATACCCAATAATGGCCAAACAGAATTTTTATAAAGACATTTACCGATATTTTAAAAAAATTCGCAACAATGACCATTTTTTTAATTTTCCACACCATATCCCCTCCCCTTTAAACTGGATAGCATATTTGAATCCAGCATAAAACTTAAAATATACGTCTGAAGGAATTTGAATGAACGAATCTAGCACGCACAGCAAAAAACGCTAAAGAAAGACCTACATTTGAATATTTATAATAAAAGAAGTAATTGGGAGAAACGCCTTCGAAGGCAAAAGTCTTCTAACGGTTCCGAGGGTGGATAAGGGATCCAAACTAAGGATTAATGGGTTTTTAGTTGGTCGGGCCGGTAGTTGTTCGTCAGGTTATTTTTGTCTTACCAACCCCACATACCCGTGGATTCAGACCTGAAAAATCTGTATGCAGATTTTCCCAAATATTTCCTAAGCATAGAAAAAATTGGGAAAAACAATTTTCGATTTTAAAAAGTAAAATAAAAACTCAAAAAACTCAATAGGCGTCTGCTACACGCCTTTTGCTACACTTCTATTTACCGCTTTCAGTTTTCGCAAGTTTCGTCGGTGTCGAAGTTCATTTCATTGTTCCATTTTTTGTGAATCGCAATCCATGAGTAACGATGTGTTTTTTGTGACATCGATTGTTTCATAATTAATCTTATATATGTGACTAGCTGTCGAGCCCGCCTTCGGCGGGCGTCTCAGCTAGCCCGCGCATCCAAAGTGCTGGTAGGCAAAGTATTTTTTTACCCATTACCATGGGTAA
>WNHD01003387.1:0-24040 GCA_011057455.1 Ganaspis sp. Gsp50
AGAGATTCTTATTTAAATTTTTTTACTCCATTTTTTCTTTAAAAAATTCGGTTTTTTGCATATAATTTTTTCCCTAATTGAAATTTGAAGTAACTACAAACAAAATTGTATTCCTTGCATCGAGACGAGTCGATTGACCTATATAAAGTATATATTTGACCAAAAATTGATGAAGTAAATGACAATCTTTTATTATTTTTGACATTCACGGAAAAAACTATCCGGTTGGAATAACTGGAATTCCGGTTTAGCTTCACTTAACATTTTTTCCAGTTATTTTAACCGGACGTCCAGTAAATTTAACCGGAATTCTGGTTAAAATAACTGGAAAAAAATGTTAAATGAGGCTTAAGCGGAATTCCAGTTATTCCAACCGGATAGTTTTTTCCGTGTTTAAAATCACATTCTATGATATAACTTTTGAAATTTTAATTTTTTAATAACAGATCCTCCTACAAAAATTTTCTACATTAAAAAACGAATCGATTGACGTATATAAGGTACGTTCATGTTTTATCGCAAGAATTGATCAAGTGATTGACAATTTGTCATGATTTTTTACATTTAAAATATAGGATTGATATAACTTTTAAATTTTTGATTTTTTAATGTCAGTTTCTCTTGAAAAAATTGTCTGCATTAGATTACGAATCAATTGATTTATATAAAGTACATATTTTACCAAGAATTGATAGAGTAAATGACAATATTTGATTATTTTTGTAATTTAAAATTGGTAATATTTCTTACCATAACTCATAAAATTATAATTTTTTTATGGTAGCTCCTTGAAGAAAAATATTTATTAGTAAAAACCAATTCGACTAACGTATATAAAATATTTATTTTAACAGAAATTTATAGAAATATTGTTTTCTTCTGGAATATTTTTGACATATAACATTCAAATTATAATATTATACAGTTTAAAATTACCATTTTTTAATAATAGTTTCTTCTTAAAAACTGTTCAAGGTTCCTTTTTGAAAAAAAAATTTCTCTATGAGGAAGCAAAATGTTCATGAAATAGACATAATTTTCCACTTGTTTTGTTATTATTATTGTTATTATTATTGTTATTATTAATTTGTTTTTTGGAAGCCACGCAGAAGGAGATTTTAGGATTAAATAGGTAGGTGATAGGTCGTTTTAAGGATTTGCGGTTGTCCATTGTTTTACTAAGACCCTTAGCATTGGTCCTAATTAGTCAGTTGAAAGGTGTTGATCCCTTTTAAGAGTGATCTTCGAACAATATTTTACCACGGTTGTTGAACCACCAAGGGACGTCTTCATCTCATCATTAAGAGCTTTTGTCTCACAGTTTCGAACTTTTTGATCAGGTATAGAGTCCTCTGAAAACGATACCAGAAAACTTTCTCACAAAAAATTATATCGTTTTCTTATTTTCTTGCTTATTAATTCTTATTTCTTTATTTTAATAAATACTTTAATTTTAATTTCCTTTCAACGATAGACTTCGTATCAACAATTAAACCAAAATATAGAAAACAAGACCGAAATAACTTCAAAGGTGCAAAGATAATAATAGATATGGAATAAAATTGAAAAAATAAAAATTTTACTTGAATATTAAAAGAAATTGAAAGGTATATTGATTACCCTGTTGGGTAATAAGTATTCCGTATTTGTTGGATAGGTAGAAAATATAGGTAGATGGGTAGAAAATTTGATCCTGACAAGAGAGACACTTAAAAAGGAATGAGCATGTAAGCTGGTACGATAAGTATGTCTCGATATATGAAGAATATGAAGATGTTGAGGGGTTGGTATAAGGAGGTCGAAAGTGGAGTTTGTTGACCGGAGATATACTCGGTTGTCAGATGAGGTTTCAAGTTTCTGTCCCTCAGATGGAAAATGACTCAACCTTACACTGCACATTGCTGTCAATTCTTTGCTTTACTACACATTGCCAATAATACTGTTTTTTCATTTTCTCTTTCACGTTTCGCCTACATTAAAAATATTGTTTTATTATCCAGAGTCCGAGTTTTTATAGCGCATTTTACAACGTGTATGAAAACGGATTTTTTTTAGCGAGAATGATCGAAAGATTTTGGGTGACTCAGGATCCTTGACATCGCCGACGTTGAGGTGTTAACTGCCCAGTCACGGTGCACATGTCCGACTAACAAAACCGAATAACGTGGCATGTCTGCCATTGAGTCCCTTCCTGCAAGTAAATAAGCATTAATGCACACTAATAATTCACGAGTATTGGTGTCGCATTAAGAGCGTCGAATGGGAACACACTTGTTGAGATTTGACACTTTCTTCAATTTAGTTTTCTTGAACTTTACTCCTTTTCTATAATGTATTTAGATTTCTATATGTATTTAGATTTCTATATGTATTTAGATCTTTTCATTGAATTTCTTATTTTTTTAAATAAATTCACTTATTTATTTATTTCGGGCTTCGAAGAAATGAACCTTAGAAGCAAACGATTGTAGGTTATGTTTAATGATAGTCTTAACTTGATTAAAGATTCGTTTTTAATTCTTTGCAACGAAAAACAGTTTTCCGGAATACTCTGTATACTACCGAGGAAAACTGTTTTTGACTACGAATAATTAAAAAGGAAGCTAAAAAAGCTGAAAGTATCATCAAACATAACCTACAAATATAAGAAAAGATGATTATAACCTACAAATATTTTTTTGTAAGGTTTTCTTCGGAGCGCGTCCCGATTTATTTGTTGTTAATTTAAGAAAATGTACCGACAGATAAAGTTGATTAATTAAATTAATTTGAATAATCAAGCACGAGGAGATTTTCATGGAATTTTCCCTGAGATTATCAAGAATTTTTAATTGAAAATGTAGATTTAGAACAAACTTATGAATAACGACGAGGAATGCTTCAGCTGTGTAAAATTTTTCACAAAGCAATAGCTTTTTTGAATAACTTGATTTCTCTGATTCCAATTTAAAAATATCTGAATCAATAAATTCTAATGGAAAATTTTTGATTAGACGTCTGGTGCACAGAACTCTGTTTGCGCTTAAATTTATTTTGATTGATGCAAAACTAATACAGCCTTTTAAAGTTTGACTACTTTAAATAAAATAATGATGTAATTTGTCTGAGAATGTTGAAAAATCTTCAATAACAATATTTAATAAAGAATAAATTTTATATTTAAAAGAAACCAACTATAAAAGCAATGAATTAATTTAGAGGTGTTTAAATAAATTACTCACAAACTGAAAAAGGATGTTTTTTACTCTGGGGCCTATATTTGAAATACCGTATGAGAGGCAAATTAAAATTTGCCTTAATTTGCTTTTTATAAAGATTCATAATTAATGGTTAATGAAACAGAGAAAGGGAAATTTTAAGAGAAAACATTTGTATAATTTTTAGTTTTTAAAGAGAAGATTTTAAAGTTCCGCGAAATTTTAATAACAATCGAATGCCATTGTTTTAATTGTAGTATAAGAGTCTATTTTTTGATTTGTAAATTTTACAAAAATGTTTAATCATGTGCGTACTTTTAAAAAGTATTTTTAACGTTCTACAATATTTTTCTTTACGAACATGAATTGTTTTTATTTATATGTTGAATTAAATGTTGAATTTAATACCTTAATGATAATAAATGATAATAATGATAACAAATGATAATAATTGTAACAAATGATAATAATTGTAACAAATGATAATTGTAACAAATGATAATTGTAACAAATGATAATTGTAACAAATGATAATAATTGTAATAAATTATAATGATAATAAATGATAATGATAATAAATGATAGTGATAATAAATGATAATAATGCTGCTAATTATCATGATATTAAATTCAACATTCAATTTGGAAAACATCAATTTCTTATCTATTATCACTGTTTTTAAATAAAATTCGTTAGAAAAAGAGCATCCAAATTTTTATATTTTAGAAGCAGCGCTATAAACATTTTTTCAGATTTGTATTGTTTTCTCTTATTGGTCTGAATAATTGTTATCTTATTTATTGTACGTGACCTAAATCCAAATGCTTTTAATGTCAAAATAATGATAATTTAAAGAATTTTGTTTGCGTTTACTCATTCTTGATTTATTTACATACGACAGTAATTCCTATTTCACGTTCATAGCAATACATTTCATTAAAAAAACATTTCGCACAGATACATGTAGTTATTATTGATTTTGACCCGGTTTCGTTATAGATGAATATCAGTTTAATGTCAACACGTAAATAAGGTTAATTACATTTAAATTATCACCAACTCAAATTCATGAAAAAATCAGCACACTTAATTTATTTAAAAAAAAAACTAGAACGCTTTCATTAAAAAACTAGAACGAATTTATTTCCTTCAAAAAAACTTAAACTACAAAAAATTGATTTTTAACAATTTAAATAAACCAATTTTTAATTACGAGCAAACATAATCACGAAAAGCATTAACTATCGACTCACAATTCATGGCAAATAATATTTGTTTTTTCTTCGCCTATTTACATATCATTTGACATTTTACTTGTTAAAATAGTTTACACAAAAACATGTATAGCAATTGCATAATACGCTTGGAAATAATTTAAAACTACGCATCATAAAAATTCAAACTGTATGTCAGAAACCGCATTTCGCAAACTATTAACATTGTTTCTTAGTTTCTTAATTTTTTGTAAGCATTTGGATGAGGCATTTTTGATGAGGCTTTTTAATGAGCCTTTTTTATGACTTTTGTTTGAAAGATAATAAATAATTTATTGTATCGCTTTACGAATGACCATGATGAAAAAAGTGTTTACAACATTTTAAGGAAATGATTTAAAAAAAGCGTTAATCGATCCGGAAACAGGAGGAAACAAGATGATAGGATAGGCCATAGGGTAGGGCAGGAGTCTTCCCATGTGTCAGACCGGATATACGGTGGGTGCACCAGGTCGGAGTGTCGCGTAGAGCGTCGAGGGCGTCGTCGGGGACCGTGACTGAACTGAATCTGCCCACGAACACCGACACCAAGTGCAGGTACCTGTATTTCGCGGTATTTGAAACGTCCTACGCAAACAATCAAACGACCAATACAAACACAATTTTATATATACGTATTTTTGCCTTTAAGCCTCTCACTCATCAAAATCACGAGGACGACTCCAGTGTCACACGTAACTGAAACTTCTATCTCGTATTATTCCCGGGAAATCAAATACACTCATTTCCGTGCAAGCTACCTTTTTCTTCACTCTTCATTTTCCGAAAAGCACAAAATTTATCACACTTTGGATTTTTTGATGTGCATTTTTCTTCAGAGTGCACCGCAAATTATAAATAATAATTAATAATAATAATAATAATAATAATTAATAATGATAAGAATAAGAATAATAATAATTAATAATAATTAATAATAATGAGGACCAAAATCGAAAATAAAAAAAAATGAATAAAAATAACTAATAAAAAAATAGAATACAAATGAAAAAATAATAAAAATGAGAATTAAGAGCAAGAATAATAAAGATAAATAGAAATGGTTGAATAAGAATGAAAGAGTAATAAAAAGGTAAGATTTTATTTATAGTGAGCAGATCATTAACATTGGAGGATATTGGGTAAAGGAAGCAAGAAGAGGTAACGTCGTTAACAGTGCGCGAGAACCCGCCCTTAACTTGGTACCGAAATTTCTATGCGGAAAATCTGCGAGATGAGATGAAATAAACCGGAGCGTGCATAACTCAGTTGCCTTTGCCAAGCGGCTCGGCTTCTGCTTTCTGCCGCTATAAATTCATAAACTACAACTTTGAAACTCCCGCCCACCCTAGAAGACCTGTACAAACTTCTCTCGGTTACCTTGTCCTCCTCCCCCACATCATAACGTTCTGAACCGCCAACCGCCCCCGCCACCTGCAGCAGGCGAGAAACTTAAGTTAGCGGAGTTTCGATAAATTCGCCAGCAGCTAGTTACAGAAGAAACCCCCAGGATTTCCACTCCCCTTTGCACCGAAAAACCCAGTTTTTTATATAAATAATTTTACTTCTGTAAACTTTTACTTTTTTACTATTATATTTTTTTTAATTTTACTTTTTTATAAATATGGAATTTGCTTTATTTTTTATGTTAATCATCGCGTTATTCGTATTCGTCTTTTTGATTATTAATGTAAATCATCTCGTCATTGGTATTCGTTATTTGAATATTAATCATCCCGTCATTGGAATTCGTCATTTGAACATTCATGTAAATCATCTCATTATTAACAGCAATCGTTTCATCCTTATAATAATAATCATCATCGTTAATAATCACAATTTTATTGTTAATTATCGTTCAATAATTATTTGTATTCTATTTGTACGTTTAGAACGTACTATTCAAATTAAACGCTAAACAAGTAGATAAAAATTGTGACGCTCGGCGGGATTCGAACGCGAGATCCTCTGCTTCGAAACTCAGCGCTCTGACCACTAGACTACATGATCGTCTAAACGAACAAATTACATATTACCGTTATAACCCTATTTACACATTGTTTTCAATGTAATTAAATACAGTAAAACAGTTTTTTTAATAGAAAAAAGGTCTTTTTGACCACCTTCACGTATAAAACCAATAAATCACCGATCGTGAATAAATAGTACGAATAAAGAAATGAAAAATGAAATAAAGAAAAAGTCAAATAAGCTAGAAATGAAATAAAGGAAAAGTCAAATAAGCGAGAAATGAAATAAACAAAAAGTCAAATAAGCAAGAAATGAAATAAACAAAAAGTGAAATAAACGAAAAGAGAAATAAACAAAATAAAAATAAAACAAAATAAAACGAAAAAGAAAGTAAATACGAATAAAATGAAAAAGAAACTAAAAAAATAAAATGATTCGAGAAACACAAAAATAAATAATAACAAATAAAAAGTGAATATAAAACCTAGTAAACAAAACTGTAACAGCAAAATACCGAAAATTCAGAGTATTAACCGAGTCACAAGAGCTAAGACTAATTTCAATAAATATTCAAAGAGAAACGGAAATGAGCTGAGAGCAGAATGGAAGAAAACAAATAGTAAAACGACTGGCAGGTTGTGCGTGGAAATGTAAGTCAAACACGTACGAGCAGTCGGAGTCATTGCAAAATAAACGCATTGTGCGCTATGAGCCACAATGAATACACGGTGCACCATTGAAACACTATGAACCAAGCAAAACACGTGCGCCGGGTGTGCCTTCCACGAGGACATGCTAATCACGACGTCTGAGTCTGTCCTAACTCTTGAAAAAAATCCAGCCAACCTTTTTTTTCCAAAAGCTAGTTCTACCAGCTTGTCATAAGCATCTTTTTCTCCTACTCCTTATCTTCCTTTTTCTTTCTCCTCTTCCTCCTTTCTATATACCCGTCTGTCCAAGAACCGCATCGTTTTTACGCTTTTTAGCAACCATCGGCCCGTTTCGTCTTGGAACCAATTACAACCAACCCGGAATCAGAAATGCTCAGTTTCCACGAATTTTAAGATTGGAAAGTTCACGCTCATTCTAGATCCGCAATTTTAGATGACAAAATTCTTCGGGACGGTGTCTGACCTCTGGCTCAGTGTTTTTCATCTGTTTCGTATTTTTTGATTGAAAACAAAGCTGTCCAAGAAAGCATTTTTAGCAAAAAAGAAGAAAAAAGTAAAAATAATAATAATAATAACAATAATAATAATAATAGTAATAATAATAATAATAACAATAATAATAATAATAGTAATAATAATAATAACAATAATAATAATAATAGTAATAATAATAATAATAATAATATACTACAGAGCATGGAGCTTTAAACGGATTGTGCGCTTACATTTTTGCTCAAGTGTGAGAAAAATAGTGTAAAACATCTGTGTAATAATGTGCTGTTATCGTAGAGTGTATAGAAACGTGTACTTTTCCGCACAGTGTGTAGAAAAGTGAGTTTTCCCGCACGGCATACAGAAATGTAAACATTCTTTTACAGTGTGCAGAAAAGTAAACATTTGCGCACAGTATGCAGCAAAATAAACAATTGAGCGCAATGTGCAAAAAAATAAACATTTCCGCACAGTGTGCAAAAAATGAATATTCCACAATATTCGCACAGTGTTCAGAAAATTTTTAATTTCCGGTTGGTATGCAGAAAAGAGAAAATTCTCGCAGTGTATTGAAAAGTGAACATTTCCGCACCGTGTGCTGAAAAGTGATCATTTCCGCACAGTGTACAGAAAAGTGAACATTTCCGCACAGTATGCAGAAAAGATCTCTTTTGCGCACACTTTACACGCACCGTAATTAACACTTTTCTCCTAAGTGTTACAAAAACACCTTTTATTGGCCTTTTTATCAAACGCACTTTTTTTTGAAATCGAAGAAAAGTTCAAAATCACTTTTCTAACGAAACTGATAACTTCTCTGAAAATTGGATTCAATGAATAAACATTTGTTTACTTGGTAAGAGCCTGTGAATCATGGACGTTGGAAAATTAATATTCCTTGGTGAACATTGGATGTAATCGGATGCAAAAGTCATCAAATGATGATTCTAAACTTAGCGACGCGGAAGGATCTGATAGGGCTCGTGCGAGCGGTTTCTTCTTTCTTTTAAATCACGAAGTGCTCGATGTACAACGATACGTGTTTGATCGCTGATAATAATTACAGGCAACTGTATAATTAATTCAAAGGGCCACGTGGCGACGTTTGACACTCAACTCAGGTGTAAAACCTGCCTCACATCTTAAAAGAAAAATACCTTCGACTCTTCACTTTCGATCAGTCCCATCCTTCATTAATATTCAATGGACAATAAAACTTCCTTTAACGCTTCTTTTGAAAAATCTCAGATTACTCAGTTCAATTTAATAAAAAGCGATAGTTGTCAACGAGTCAGCTCGATTTAATACGAAGCGATGATTGTCAACAAGTCAGTTCAATTGTTTAGTAAATACGAGTCAGTGTAAATAATATTATTTACACTGACTCGTATTTACTATTCTATATTTATAGAATATTAAATTTGCGTGTATCAAATAAACAAAACTTTATGCCATTTTTTGCAATTTTACATCAGATTGTAAAAAATTCGACCGACAAGAACGAGACAATAACTTTACATTTTGTTTGCAATTTTACACTAGATTTTAAAAAATCCGACCTACAAGGATGAGACAAAATTTCGTTAAAAATGTGAAAAATGTGACAATGAAAGTTTGACAGAAACAAAGATGTTTGCGGTTGCTTTTGTTATTAATTGTTGCTGGATTTCACGGATTAATTTGGAAATAAGAAGACAGAGCACTTTGATCTAGTATAGTGTATTAGCCATTTTTCGTACAGAACAGTAGTGGTCAATCAATTAATATAAGAAGGTTGAATTTAATTCGTAGGTGGCGCGGAATCAATTAATAATTCTAGCGGTAAAATTGTTTCATCCGAGAGATTCACAAGTTTTTTCTGATCACCTACTTTTGTTGTTTGCGGTTCTGTTTCTGAAGTAGAATTCCATTAATTTAACGTAGAATGATATCCTGTAAATAAGTGCTTGAACGCTGACAGTAAGTCAAGCTGATGAAAACTGCGGAAGAGACGTTCATGGAGCAGAAGTAAAAGTGACATTGGTGGATTGGTGGGCGGCTGGGTTGATACTGATGGGGTGCAGATGAAAAGGGTTGAGTGAGGAAAATGGAAGAAGAAAAGGGATGGGTTGTTGGGAGGTGCTTAGGGAAGCTAGAACGAGACAAACGTAAAGTCTAGGCAGACGAGACGAGGTGGCTGTGACAGGCTGGAAATTACTACTTGACGACGCATATCTCTCTCCTCCAGTAGATGTGTTCTGTGTCTCGCCCTGGTTCCGTCCTGTTATGCGCCAGTCTAACATGTTCCGCGAGGAGGTGCTACTCACGTGTCCTACAACAAGGGAAATTACATTTTGCTGCATCTCGTTGCGCCCGCTTCTCGAGCTCTTTCTATCTTTCCATGTCTCTTTCTATCTTTTTGCGAAACGATGCTCACCGGCGCCTCCTCCTGCCACTTGGATCGCGGCAAACTCCGCTTTATTAACACCGATAGCATCTTCGCGAATTCAATTCCAATTCCACGTCATCTATTTTCCTCGTCAAACCAAACCAAACCCAACACCGACATCGATTCATTATTGCCCAGAAACAAAACTCAATCATCCTCACGGAATTTTTCAACATTCGATTCCATTTCCAGCATTAATGTCAATTTTCGTTAATTTTTACGATTGGAATTAACTGTGTTGAAACAATGACATTGTCAACCCTTATTCGCAACTGGAAATCTTCAATGTATTTTGAAAATCTAGTTTGCACTGACATAATAATCGCAAACATCGTTTTTTGTTCGGAAACAAATATTTTTATGATCACTTTGAAAATCCGTATTTTCGGAAAATCGAAATTGCGTAATTCTGAAAAGGAGAAAATCCAGGAATTGATTAATGCAGTCTTTGTCGGAACATTAAAGTGAAGAGCGAAAGCATTATGCTGAAGTTGATTTTGAATATTTGACACAAAGGTAAGAAAAAAGTTGATTTTAGCCGGGAATTAAGGAATACTTTTTTCCCCGAATTTCGTAAGCTGTAGATCCTGGCTGTTTGGCACGTTGAGATGAAAACTTTGTTCGACGTGCTCGCGGCTACCGGATTTCACCCCTGGCTACACTTTTCGAATCTGGACAAGTCCTGATGCCGCCACTCAATATGGCCCAAGATAAATCCTGAGGATACAGCAACTCAACCGGAATACATCTCTCTAGTCGGGATACATGGCAAAAGGAAGAAAATTTCTACTCGCTCCTCCACCATCTTTCTGTTTCTGTTAGTTCTCCGTATGAGCTTGAAAGGTGCCGCTTTTTGCTTTTTTTACTTTTCTTGGCTTCGCTGATTCATCGAAACGACAGCTTCTTCGGTCTTATCTTCATTCCGACTCTCAAAATTTCTTCTATTTTCGATCATGTACACGGTAGTCTACATTATATAAACTGTAGGATTGGTTAGGCAAATTTTAAAGAGATGAAATGTAATAGAATAAAGAAATTCACTGTACAGTAATATGTAGTAGAGTAAACAAAATAAAATAATGCAGAATATATAATATGCAATAGAGTACAAAATTCAATGTGCAATACAACATAACACACAATAATATAGGTAATCAACAATTTATTGCACAATACAGTATACAATACAATACAGTGTACAATACAGTATAATATACAATACAGTACAATATAATATACAATTTACTGCACAATACAGTATAATATACAATACAGTACAATATAATATACAATTTACTACACAATACAGTGTAAAATACAGTATACAATGCAATATAATATACAATAGAGTACAATATAATATACAATTTACTGCACAATACAGTATATAGCACAATATAATATGCCATACAGTATACCATACAGTATACAATACAATATAATATACCATACAGTACACCATACAGTATAATGTACAATACAGCACAATATAATATAACATACAGTACACCATACAGTATAATATACAATACAGTACAATATAATATACAATTTACTGCACAATACAGTATAATATACAATACAGTACAATATAATATACAATTTACTGCACAATACAGTATAATATACAATACAGTACAATATACAATACAGCACAATATAATATAAAATTTACTGCACAATACAGTATAATATACAATACAGTACAATATAATATGCCATTCAGTATACCATACAGTATACAATACAATACAATATACCATACAGTATACAATACAATATATTATACCATATAGTACGCAATATAATGTAATATACAATACAGTATACAATACAGTACACAGTACAGTATAATATACAATACAGTACAATATAATATACAATTTAATGCACAATACAATATAATATACAATACAGTGTACAATACAATTTACTGTACAACACAATATACAATACAATGTAATATACAATACAGTGTACAATACAGAATACAATACAATATAATATAATATACAATACAGTACACCATACAGTATAATATATACTACAGTATAATATAATATACAATACAGTACAATATAATATACAATTTACTGCACAATACAATATAATATACCATAAGGTACGCAATATAATGTACAATTTACTGCACAATACAATATACAATACAATATAATATACAATACAGTGTACAATACAGAATACAATACAATATAATATACCACACAGTACAGCATACAGTATAATATACAATATAATATACCATACCGTATACAATACAAGATATTATACCATACAGTACGCAATATAATGTAATATACAATATAGTACACAATAAAGTATAATATACAATACAGTACAATGTAATATACAATTTACTGCACAATACAATATACAATACAATATAATATACAATACAGTGTACAATATAGAATACAATGCAATATAATATACAATACAGTACACCATACAGTATAATATACAATACAGTACAATATAATATACAATTTACTGCACAATACAGGATACAATACAGTGTAAAATACAGTATACAAAACAATATAATATACCATACAGTACGCAATATAATGTAATATACAATACAGTACAATATAATATACAATTTACTGCAGAATACAGGATACAATGCAGTGTAAAATACAGTATACAATACAATATAATATACCATACAGTACGCAATATAATGTAATATACAATACAGTACACAATACAATATAATATACAATACAGTATAATATACAATACAGTACAATATAATATACAATTTAGTTCACAATACAGTATAATATACAATACAGTAAACAATACAGTATAATATATAATACAGTTCAATATAATGTACAATTTACTGCACAATACAATATAATATACAAAACAATACAGTATAATATACAATACAGTACAATATAATATACAATTTACTTCACAATACAATATAATATACAATACAGTAAACAATACAGTATAATATACAATACAGTTCAATATAATGTACAATTTACTGCGCAATACAATATACAATACAATATAATATACCATACAGTACAGCATACAGTATAATATACAATACAGTACAATATAATATACAATTTACTGCACAATAAAGTATACATTACTGTGTACAATACAATATACTACAATACGGATTAAAGTGCAACATACAATGTACAACACTATTTACTTTATAATACAATATCTAATACACTATAAAGTATAATATACAATACAGAATACAACACTATATGCAATACAATATGCAGAACAATATAACATTCATTATAATATACAGTTCAGTATGCAGTACAATAAGGAATACAATATAACATTCAATGTAATATACAATGCAGTATAAAGTACAATATGCTTTACAATATAACACACTATATAATATACAATATAGAATGCAATACAATATTCAAGACAATATTATACCCAATGATATATACAATACAGTTTACACTACAATATGCAATACAATACAACACACAATATATTGAACAATACAGTTTACACTCCTATATGCAATACACTACAGTATAGAATACAGCAAACATCATAAACAATATGATATTCAATACTGTATGCAATACTATGTATAATACAATATATAAATACAATAACAATGCTTAATACACTAATGTAAAATACTATATAGTGTAATATACACTACAGTATGCAATACAATATGCATTATAAGATAACACACAATTTAATATAATCTGCAGTACACACTACAATATGCAATACAATACAACACAGAATATAATATACAAGACAATATGTAATGCAATACACAACACAATATGTAATGCAATATACAACACAATATATATTATATAGGCACAATACAACAACAAAAATTGTGGTAATAATGTAAGAAATTAATACTTTTAAGATGCAATATGCACATATTAATGTAATAAAATTAAATAAATATGAGACTTTGGATAACTTTAAATTAGACTTAAGCTAACTAACTACAGTAGTAAGTAACTACAGTAACTACTACAGAATAGTTAACGAAAAGAGTTCTTAGAAGTATTTCTGAAAATTTAAATATTTAAGGTACCTTTATTGACAGATTTATAGCGGAAGCATTGTTTCAATATTTAGTAATATTTGGATTTCTAAAGAAAAAGGAAAAAAGTTGGAGGAAGTAATAAAATTAATCTTTCAAAAGGAAACCTTTTATAAACTGAGTAATTACGAACGTTTAGGGAAATCTGTTTGCTCGTCACGAATTTTCACCGAGACAATTGTGTGTATGCATAGACACAAGTCTTCTGCATATTCGTGGTCATGAAGAGCTCTATTGTAATCCCACCGCGAATGCCGGAGAGAAAGTGAGCATATAGCTCTTTATTTAGATTCATGAGCTGTACGAGGTCCACCAGAGTTCGTCTCTCAGTCGTCTACGTGGAACAATTACAACACCACAGCCATGCTAATCGTTGATTTTTTAAAATTAACTCCTTCATCCATGTTTACCTTTGTCTCAGACACACACAATAACATACAAAACATACTCACAGACAAAAGTAATAGTTGTTCTTTAAACTTTAAACAGTTATTTTGAAACAATTATTTGCATTAAGACCATTTTTATTTCTGAGCAATCATTTGCGTTAAGACAATTTTTTATTTCTAAACAATTATTTGTCTTTAAGAAATTGTTTATCTTTAGACAACTATTTATTTCAAACAATAATTTATCGGCGAATAATTATTTGTCTTCAAACAATTATCATCTTTAAACAATTATTTGTTTTCAAACAATTATTATCTTTAATCAATTATTTGTTTTCAAACAATTATTAACTTTAAACAATTATTTATCTTCGAACAATTATTGTCTTGAAACAACTGTAGTCTTGAAACAATTATAGTCTTGAAACAATTATAGTCTTAAAAGAATTATTTGCCTTGAAAACATGTTTTATATCTAAACAATTTTATCTTCAAGTAATTATTCGTTTTGTAACATGTTTTATTTCAAAACAATTATTTATCTCCCAACATTTATTTGTCATGAAACAATAATTGACAGTAAAACAAGTTGATGAATTTCAGTCAATTTTTCGACTATACAGATGGCATTCACACTAAATTTAAAACAGTAATTTTGCTTTTTACATTTCAAGCCGAATTTCTAGACAAATTTTTAACAGTTCTCTTTTGGAGTTGTAATACCATTTTTTGTTGAAAGCAAGGAGGATCTACAAAAATGCTCCAATATCTTCTTCGTTCTAAAGCTTAGATTCCATTTGTTGTTATAATGCAGGAAATGTCGCGCGACCCACTTTCAATCAACTGCACCCAGTCTTTATTTATTTTTTTATCTGCATCCTTATCAGTTTTTCATTCCGGAAGACGAGACTGTGTTGGGAGTAAGTAGATATACGTGGCAGATTTGATTTCATTCGGAGATTATTGGACCAGACTAGTTTTGAGACCAGAAACTGGCGCTGTGTGATTTCCATACAGGAAACGGTGTAACAAGAAACCACCCTCCTCCCTTCATCACCGAATAACCATCATCATTCCCTCTTGCTTCTCACTCGTCTCTTGGGCCCCTACCCCTGCTCTACTGCCACATCATACCTTTTCCCGTCATCCACGCCATGCCCTGCTTTCATCTCAGAGAAACTACGCAAAGCTTAGTCTTAACATGTCATGGTGTATTATTACCTATACTCCCCTGTCAGGTATACACAACAGCACCACATTCAATGTAGATTTTGCTTAGGGACTCTACACCTTAACCTACATAGTCACGAGTGTTGCAAGCCAATGTTGCGGCTTATTCCAGCTTCCTACATTTATTTTCTATCGATCCTCCTCCCCTCCATCAGATCATTTCCCTTTATGCTCCTTGTCTCTTTGTTTGCTTCCCAAAGTAGTTTACCGAATCAAAATATTCCTGACACTTGGTTTCAGTTATTGTTGTTCATAAAGGAACTGTATTAAGTCGAATCAAATATTACCGTCAACTGCGGGGCTATTATCATAAACCAATGAATAATGTGACGATAAACGCAAACAAAGATTTTGACTTTTTAAAATGAAATTTCATCCAATCTTTGTTCATCCAATGCGATTCTTTGTTCATCCGATTTCATCCAAAGCGATTCCATCAAAGAAATGCGATTTGATTCAATGTTTGTTCCACAAGTTGTTTGCTCCACAAGTTGTTTGTTTCACAATTTGTTTGTTCCACAAGTTGTTTGTTCCACAAGTTGTTTGTTCCACAAGTTGTTTGCTCCACTATTTGTTTGTTCCACAAATTGTGGATCTTTGTTCCAACAGTTATGAACACCTACAACAAGGAAACATTTTCTTCGTATTTTTTTAACTCTGTTCCGTAGTTCTTTAAGATTTTCTTACCATTTTCAAAATTCTCAAATGCAGAAAAATGCAGTTTTTCCAAACTGTTATGCTTTTCAGACACATTCGAAGTGTCGAATACGAAACGAAAGTTCGCAAGAAAGTAATAAGTAATTAAACAAAATCCGCACGAATTCCACAAAAATTCATACCTAGTCCCCAAGAATCCACACCAACAGCTAAATCTCATAAAATTATTTCCAAAATCATTCAATTGTCGTCGCACTTCCGCTCTTTGAAGCCCGAAAAATATCTCCAATTCTTCTAAAAACATTTTCCGGCAATATTTCTGGAAGGATTTGAGCGGCACGAGAATATAATTCTCAAGACGTCGAATCGAATTTCTGTGAGATTTTCGAGCGGATACGAGTTGATTGATCCCTGAGATTTCCGTGTCGGTGAATGAGGATCTCTGGACTTAATCCGGGTAGAAGCAGGAGCAGGAACGAGCTGAAAATCAGAGAGGGACCAGGATCGCCCAGGTGCACTGGGTGCGAGAAAACAGGGGTACCTTGTTTCCCCCGCCCCTCAGCACCCCACGAGTCCCATGTCCTCATAATTCGCCTCGGAACTTTGGGCCAAGGGGCGAGGCAGGAGGGTAGGAAGAAGGTACGAACACGAGCGACTACCTGAGTCCCAAACTCGGTTCCTCTTCCCGGTAAACTTGGGCGCCCAACTGTCTAGCAATCCTTAACACGAAACATCTTCTGCGTCGGCGGGAACACTTTAATTTAAGATTTTAGAGATCTGCCGACATGCCCACCCCTGCTCCTGCTACCGTACAGTGGTTCTCAATTAATTCAGCAGGAGAATCACTTTCGAAAATTTCCAGGTCCGTCGGAAAACAAAGGTTTCGATCTTTGAATTACTTTTTTCTTTTCTCACTCTTTTTCATTCCATTTCCTTTTCTTTTCCTTTCCTTTCCTCTTCCTTTTCGTTTCCTTCGCTTTCCTTTTGCTTTCCTTTTGCTTTCCTTTTGCTTTCCTCTTCCTTTTCGTTTCCTTTTCGTTTCCTCTTCCTTTTCGTTTCCTTTTCCTTTCCTCTTTCTTTATTTTCCTTTATGTTATACTTCTTTCCTGCTTACTTTCTTTTTCTACTTCTCTTCTCAAATCAAATTACAATCAACGTCATCTCCAAATAAAATGAATTTAAAAAAACAAAACATGGAATTTTGAGAATTAACAAAGAATCAATTTGCGTTTACACAATTTGAGCATTCGTAAAGAATTAAAAACCGAACACTATATTGAAATGGAATAAATCTGAGCGTTTTTACAAGATTCCCGAAATTAAGGTCTGATATAACAGTTCTCGAAATCGTAAAGTTCCCTGATTAATTCTATAAGAAAAATTCACTGACAAATAATTCTAGAAACAAGTGATTTCTCGTAATTTCTCGAAACAATTTGTAAAACTGATGATGGCTTCTATGAAAGTGAAATAAATTATGAAAAACCGAGTGTGTGGTATAAGTACCAGATCTGCTGATGCGACAAAGACATTGTTTCGAGCGTCTTTATGTGAGTCGTTCCTGCGATCGCATGCAGTTTTCTCTACCAATCGATCACCCAACTGATTCCTATCCCTTTCCATTTGTCACTTGACACGTGAATCGAAGAAAAAAATCTCACGTCATTTCGGCGAGAGAAATAGAGCTGTAGAAATCGTCCCCCGTTGAGTCCATTTCCAGATGAATATGTTCCCAGCTCCAGAACCAAAAAAAGTCAAAGAGCATTTTTCAAAAAGGAGTAACCTGGAAATAAGTAAATGTAACCTGAAAATGGTTCATTAATCATTTGCATCAATTTCTGTTTTTTGCCACGATCATTCAATCAGACTTTTGATGAGATTTTTGGACATTTTACATTTTTACATTTTTATATTTTTACATTTCTTTTTCTCCGACTTTTTGGTTGTGTGCAAAGTTGTTCGCAAATTAGAAACGTCTTTCTGAAAAAGAGGTACAAAATAAAAGTACAAAATAAAAATAGAAAATAGAAATACAAAGTTGAAACACAAAATAGAAATACAAAAAATATTGATTCTGCGCGAAATATTGAAATTGAGATCTCGGTTGAAAATAAATTGTCGAATTAGTGCGAAACACGTATTCCTTTTCTTTTCGTAAAATTGAAAACTGCGAAAGTCACGTACGCGATATCAATGAAGTTGTCGACAAACAGTGAAACCGGATAACCTTAGGATTCATGTAAACGTTGCTACTGGTGTTACTAAACCAAGCAAGGTCTGGGAATCTCTTCTGGTTTCCGTGTTAATATTTGAACAGCACCTTTCCGGTATATGTCTGTACCTGTAAACTGCTGAGACGTGCGGTCGGTCAAAATGAGAATGACACCCTGGATTCCTTTCGATCCTCTTTTTCACGCCTTCCTCTCAGAAAGCGTCTCTCGAGTGATTTTCCTGCAAAGAAAACCAACTATTTTCTTTGGCCAACCCGGAAGGAATGTAAAGGAATTTTTGAGCCGTTTCCGGCGCTTCGAAACCCAAGACGCGTGCCATCCTTCTCCATTTAAATTAAAGAATAGGATCTGCTTTTCAATTTCAGAATGGGATCTCGAGAGATTAAAAGCTTCCTGAGGTCTTAATATTATTCCTTCAAAGAAACTAATCATCACAATAAACTAGAAGCACTCAGAGCAAAATAGTGTAGGCATTCGAGGAATTTTATTATTTTTCTATTTCTAGGAAAACAAATTAACGGGACATTTTTTACTCTCTGAAATTTGTGTCATCTCGCATTTGATTTCCAACTTCAACAATAAGTTCAATTTTATATTTTGTTTATTCATAAAAAAACGAATCCAACTATTCTGCTAATAATATGTTGGATGAATTTAGCGATCACTCCGAGTCATATAATATTCTGCTAATATTTTTACATTTGTGGTTCTTTGCGTGTAAAATAGTCTTTTCGTTTAAAGCTCTTTTTCCAGAATTTATTCTCTAAATACGATTTACATGAAAATTTGTTCACTAATTTCAATCATCATAGTTCAGTTCAAAATATTTCAAAACATAAAAGTAATTTTATTTAAATATTTTTAATAATAATTTTTAATAATTAATATAGATGGTAAAATATCCATAAATTATTAAAATTAAATTTTTAATACTATTTTCATTTAAAAATATGAATCCGAATTTTTTATTTTGGAAATAAGATGAGTAGAATTCCACAGCTGTTGTACAATCTACGATTCAAAAGGATCAAAGACTGGAAAAATTAAATTCGTTCTAAATTAAAATATAATTTTTCTGGAAAATGAAACTGAGCTAAACAGGTTGTTTTTCGGTTCCAAAAAGCGTGCGTCGTGGGAAGTTAGCCAGAAATGAAAAAAAGGAAAGTTTCTCCTGTCGGGAGTTTTCTGAGAAACAGGATTTCTTGTGCACGGAGAGCAGCGGAGTGAACGTGAGCCTAGCCAGGTAAAATTGTGCTTCTTGGTACTGGAAAACTGACGGCTCGAGAGCATTAGTTTCGTCAAGATTCAAGATGCTGAGGGAATTTTTTTCTCTCTCGACAAAATTCTCGAAAAAGTGTATTTTAAATAGGTTGGATTCGTCAAAGCGCAAGAAAAATAGCTTTTCTCTTTACGTGAATGAGATAAAATCTGAGTGACGGGAAAATAATGCCCTGAAAGGAACGTCTTTTACAGAAATGGATAATTTACGGAAATGGATAATTTACAGAAATGAATAATTTACAGAAATGGGTAATTTACAGAAACTTGTGTAGAAGTTAAAAATATAACGTGTGTAGAAGTATAAATAACGAAGTTGTAGCGTAGCTGTAATTAAATTTTATATTAAACAAATATGTTTTCATGTAACTTAAATAGAAAAATAGTGAGTAATAGTAAATAAACTATAACTGTATTAACTACAAAATGTTACCTTTCTTCAGCAATTATATTAACTATATTTACTATTTATTATATAAGTAAGTCAATTCGGCGAAAAAAAACAAGTGGAATTTTGTTTGTTACTTTTGTTATTTATTTATTTTTATCTGCATTCGTGTATGAGGAATAAAGGTGTGAAAGTTAACGAGTAGGTAGTGTTACTAAAATCATGAACGTAAATAATTAAGTGCTAAGATTACTAAAAACACAAGTTTAAGCCAAAAAATAACTAAGGTTCCAAATATCTTCTCAGAGGGATATTCTCTTCTTAAAGTTAAAGTGTAAACGCTAAGCTTAAGATCAACTTTACAGCTTCAGGTAAAGTTTTATGAACTAGAGGTACCTGAAAGTTTAGCACCTTTAATTCCAAAAATAACTGTATATTTTCGTACAACTGTTACCTTCAGGGACACATTTCTACAAACCTCAATATTGTAACAGGACTTTGGAAATAAACACTAGTTTTATAAAATTACAAAATAATACTTCTAATAAATATTGAAACAAAAATTAACAAACCAAACACTTCCTCCAAGAGGAGGCAACGTTGAAACAAAAATTGAAAAAACAAGTATTGAAACAAAAATTAACAAATCAAGTGTCGCAATAAAAATTAATAAAACAAATGTTGGAACAACAATTAACAAATGTTTGAACAACAATTAACAAATGTTGGAACAAATGTTAACAAAATAAATCTCGGAATAAGAATTAACAAAACAAATGTTGGAACAAAAGTTAAGAAATCAAATGTCGGAATAAAAATTAACAAACAAAATTTTGGGACAACAATTAAGGAAACAAATATTGGAGCAAAAATTAATAAACCAAAGATTAACAAACTTAAAACAAAAAAATAAAATAACATATTTTAGTATTATCGAAAAGAAAAATTTCCCATCGCTTTTGTAAGATATTCAATGATTGAGATGAGAACCCGTTTTCTTCGGGAGACTGCTAGACGCTGGAGTCGAAAATCGTCATATCATTTTGACTCTAACGACTGTGGAATCTTCGAAAAGCGTTGAATCGTGCGCTCGCACGAAAGCTAGGAATTTCGAGGTGCGAAAGAGCCCCTTGGACACGAAAATATTACTAATTTATGATAATTTCCTAGACTAGGTTTTGGAAGGAGTGGTGTCTGGAACGACACGAAGGCCGAGCAAAAGAGGCGCACAATTTCGACTCTCAACTCCCAAACGTGACGCTTACAAGCGAAACCTCTTCGATACTCGCTGGAAACTAACACCGCGATGCACGATTAGTCGCGCGCGACTTCTATGAATATTTATTAGCGAAATTTGTTACGATTCTCGACACAGGCGTGAAAACACCACAAACTATCTCGACAGGACGTCTCCAGGAGCCTTTCCATCTTTCTCTCCTTTGCTCCCCTTTCCACCTGATTTTTGCATTATTTCGAAATAATTGTACCTGTAGAGTCCCTCAGCAAGTACTCATAGAACCAAAAACTACAAACTTCAAATCATGAGGGTTTAAAGTATTACAAAGTTTACATCATAAAAATTTGTGTAGTACAAAGTTTAAAACAGTATTCATATAAAACTTCGAAGAAATTATATTTTTTCTTCCTTTTTGAACAAGAAACAAATTTTATGTTATAGTATAATGAATTTATCCCTCGGTGAATCGAATACGTAAAAAAGACTTTATCAATCAATCCGAGTCAAATTGTCAGGTTTATTAAAAATAAAACCTGTCCTCTTCAGAACTAAAAAGTTTTATTCACAATTTTATGTTGTTGTGTTTCTTGACCAAGAAAAAAAATCTTATGTTGTGTTTCTTAACCAAGAAATAAATTTTGTTGTTCTGCTTTTGCTCAAAAAATACATTTCATGTTCTGCTTTTTGTTCAAAAAAATAAATTTTATGTTGATCTTGTTTTTTGGTAATTATAATCTATTTTGAAATAGAAGAGATGGAGAAGGCTGGGTTTACAGATATTGAACTTCACGTGTAGATTACACAAAAAATCGTGCTTACATTCACATTGCAAGTTTTTTTATTTTTTGACCTAGGATGCTAAAATTTGGTACATTTGTAAATTTTACTTGCCTAGACTACAAAAAATGCGCAATGAAATTAGATGCAATTGGATAAAAATAAATACAATTAGATGCAACTAGATGCAATTAGATGCAAATTATATGAAATCAGATGCAAATCAGATGAAATTAAACATAAATTAGACGTAATTATATCCATACAATTATTATCAAAAGGAAATTTACACCAAAAATGGAATCTTCTTAAATCACCAATGAATAAAAAATTAAAATCACTATTTTCTCTCCCGAATCGAATTCAATTCACTTCGGACAAGCAGATTAAAATTGTCAAAAGTAATGACAAAATCATGTAAAAATGAAACGAAAATTGATCTAGAACTGAAACGAAATGTTGTCTCGTGCGTGCGATAAATGCATCAACCTGTTGGGAGAAAAAAAAGCGGGGAGTCCTTGTGTAACAGTTATAGAATAAATAGAATTTTACACCTCACATGACGGGTCGAGTGACTTCTCAGACAAGGGAATGTGGGTATTTATAAACAAATTAGAGAATCGTCAATCACGGGCATT
Organism: Ganaspis sp. Gsp50; assembly: GCA_011057455.1. Lineage (NCBI taxonomy): Eukaryota > Metazoa > Arthropoda > Insecta > Hymenoptera > Figitidae > Ganaspis > Ganaspis sp. Gsp50. Next base: position 22,938 of record WNHD01003387.1, read on the forward strand.
GTCCGTTGCCGGAACCCCTCTATATATAGGAATATACTATGCTCCATTACAAAAGGATTGTCGCACTCAAGAAAAGAGAGACGCTCGTGTCGATGAGGCGTCTCCCTCGGATTCATCGGCATTTGAATGAATTCACCTGTTTGCATTCTGCGAAAGAAAGGGTTGAAAGTAAAAGTCGAGCAGCTCAAAGAAACTCACCTGGCACGTTTGCCTATTATTTGAAAATTATTCCTTTAAGTTTACCTCAAAATACGCGCCTCTTCTGTCTTCATTCTTCTTCTGTTTTCTTCATTCTTATTCAATTTATTGTCGTCCGTCAATATTTTGACGTTTGACGGTATATTTAGACTATAATTTGAGGATTTAGACAATAAATTGAATATTTAGATAATAATTTGTATTTCTGGACAATAGTTTGTATATAAGTACTTTTTGACATAATAATTTGTACATTTGGATAATAACTCAAATTTTTAGACAATAAATTGTACATTTAGACAATAATTTGTGCATTTAGACAATAACTCGAATTTTTAGACAATAATTTGTATTTTTAAATAATAGTTTGTGTTTCTAGACAATAATTTGTACTTTTAGACAATAGTTTGTACAATTAGACAATAACTCGAATTTTCAGACAATAATTTGTACTTTTAGACAATAATTTGTACAATTAGACAATACCTCGAATTTTCAGACAATAATTTGTACTTTTAGACAATAATTTTTATTTTTAGACAATAATTTGCACTTCTATACAATATGTTGTACTTTTGGACAATAATTTATACTTTTAGACAATAACTCGAATTTCCAGACAATAATTTGTACTTTTGGACAATAATATTTGTGTTTCTGGACAATAATTTGTACTTTTAGACAATAATTTGTGTTTCTAGACATTTAATAATTTACATAATTTTTATAATTACATAATTTGTACTTTAAGACAGTAATTTGTACAATTATACAATAACTCGAATTTTTAGACAATAATTTGTACAATATTTTATGAATTTATCACTCGGAGAAATATATATTGGAGAGAAGATATCAATCCTTACGAGTCAGGTTAAATAAAAAATAATAATAAAATACAATTA
>WNHD01003388.1:0-18577 GCA_011057455.1 Ganaspis sp. Gsp50
AATTAAAAAAGCAATAAATACCTTATTTTGTAAGATTTTTATTATTTAACTCCGAAAAATTTAATTCGTATTATTCATTAAATTACTGTCTTGCTTAAATATAAAATATTCATTTATGATCATAAAAAATGGTAATTTATGAATAATTTTTATTTCATAAAAGCTCAAATAATGGCAAAAATACAATAAGTATGATTAAATATAAGAAGCAACGAAAAGGAGCCCGAAAGTTAACGTTACAAGTGAAGTGTAGGTTTGTGAAAAGTGGGAAATGGAATGTAGGAAATAAAAATTTAAAAGTCAAAAGTGGGAAGTCGAAGTTAAAATTGGGAGGTGGAAAGTTGAAAGTGTAGAGTGGAATGTAGAAAATGAGAAGTTAAAAGTCGAAAGTGGGAAGTGGAAAGTGGAAAGGTGGAAGTGAAAATTGGGATGTGGAAAGTTGAAAGTGGAGAGTGGAAAGTGTGAAAAGTGAAGAGTGAAGTTTAATGTAGGATGTTGGAAATTAAAAGTCGAAAGTGAGAAGTGGAATGTGGGAAGTGAAAAATGAAAAGTGGGAAGGTGGAAAGTAGAAAGTGTGAAGTGTAATGTAAGAAGTGGGAAGTTAAAAGTCGAAAGCGAGAAGTGGAAAGTTGGATTGAAAATTGGGATGTGGAAAGTGAGGAGTGGAAAGCGGAAAGTTAAAAGTTGAAAGTGGAAAGGTGGAAGTGGAAAGATAGTAATGACAATTGGAAAGTGGAATATGGAAAGTGAAATGTGAACAGTGAAAATTGAAAAGTGTGAAGTTAAAAGTCGAAAGTGGGAAAAGGAATGTGGAAAGCGGAAAGTGAGGGTGGGAAGTGGAAACTGGGAAGTGATAAGTGGGATTTGGAAAGTGGAATGCAGAGAGTGTGAAGTGTAACGTAGGAAGTGGGAAGTTAAAAGTGGAACGTGAGAAGTGGAATATGGAAAGTGGAAAATGGAAAGGTGGATTTAAAATTTGGAGGTGGAAAGTTGAAAGTGTAAAGTGAAATGTAGAAAGTGGGAAGGTAAAAGTCGAAAGTGGAAAGTGGAAATTTGGAGTGAAAATTGGGATGTGGAAAGTGGGGAGTGGAAAGTTGAAAGTATGAAGTGTAATGTAGGAAATTAAAAGTCGTAAGTGAGAAGTGGAATGTGGGAAGTGGAAAGGTGGAAGGGTAAATTGGGATTTGGATAGTTGAAAGTGGGGAGTGGAAAGTAGGAAGTGAAAAGTGGGAAGTGGAATGTGGAAAGTGAGTTTTGGAAAGTGGAAAGTGTGAAATGGAAAGTGGAAAATAGGAAGTTGGAAATGGGAATTTAGGTAGTTATCCCCCAGGTGCTATTAAATTGTCACTTTACAGGAAAAGAATTATATTTTAATAATGATGTTTTACTTTCAGTCATACCGATAGTTATACCAAATTTATAAAGATTTCTGCAATTTTTTCCAATGTTTCAAAAACCCAATGAAACTTATGAGAGAAGAGTAATGGTTCAACAAGTTAAAAGACCGTCTATTGTCTGCGTTGAGAACAGATGGGCCATTGGAAGATATTTCAAAAAGTATCCAGAACAGAGCAAATGGGCAATTTCATTACTACCATGAAATACTTTCTGCTAGTGAAGCGTGCCTTTCCTGCAAGAAAGTTGGCAGGCAACAAGTCGCAAAAGTTCCACGGAGGAAGAATCTCCAGCTGAAATGTTTGTGGACGTTTCGAGAACTTATTGGAGAATAAGTAGGTGACCAATCTCACAACTTCCACAATAGCTCGTTTTCTGCAAGTTGAAACTCTATGTTTCCCACTCAAACTTTCCTGACAGCAAGTTCCCCAACTTCATCTAGATTCAATCCATGTTTTAGAGAAATAGATTACTGAAGTAATTTGAATTTCACATTGGCGATTAAATTGCAAAGTAAATATACACAAGTGTGACTTTCTGCGTAAGAAGAAAGTAAAGATAATGTGAAAATGACCCTTCTTGATTTTGAAAAGAAGAATCCGCTTTTTTTCAAATAAAAGCTTCCCCGGGGCTAGAATGCAGAATGTCTTGTTTTGTAGCCACGCGAATCGGAAACGATCGTTGGAATAAGACGCTCACTTTGAAATATACGAGGTTCGATTCATCTTGAAGCTTGAACAGTCTTAGAAGGACGTGTCGGTCGTTTCAATTTCCTGAATACGCGCGAGGCAGGAAAAAGGAAGGAGGCGAATGTAACATCCTAGATGGAAAAGAAGAGACTCGCTTGACGTGAGATAGAAAAAGCGATTGTTGGAAAATATGAGAAATGTTTTACTACCCCTTTTCATACACGTCTCACCTTAATAGTCAGATGTTTTTTATGTCTTTGTGTCATGAAGCATATGCGCAAGTTTCATGACATTTTAAAACGATCTGAAAGCGAAGGCACCACTTTTTCCTGACTAGAAAGTCTCTTTTTCTCTCCCGGAACTTCTTGCACTTTTACCGTCATTGTCTCTTTGTACACTTCTCTTTTGAAAACGTGCCTCGGGCACTTGTCGTACTGTCCAAGTACACGACTTCCTTGCCTTGGCAGCTTTTACTATTTCCTTTATATTTTTCTTCAACTGTACGTTTTACAGTTGTACACATAAATTTCAACAGGTCACGTACAAGTTTTTCCTTTTTTTCAATTATCATCTTCAACGAGAAGGTATTTGGATTGTTTGTTCATTATCGTCATTGCTTGGATTTAATTATTATAACGTCTAAGATTGAAGCCGATTCAAATATTCCTAGATTCTCGTTTTAAATCAGGCTCAATTAAGAATCTGATTTGGGATGAGAATAAGTCAATGAGAACAGTACATTTGTTTAATACAGTTTATTGAATCATAAGGAAAGGAGATTAAAGAAAGGTACATTGATTATTATTTATTGAACCTTATTATTTATTGAACCTATTATTTATTGAACCTTATTATTTATTGAACCTATTATTTATTGAACCTTATTATTTATTGAACCTTGAGTAAATTGTTATTTACTTTTAACGGAAGAATGATCGAGTGGTGTTCCTTATTAGAAGTTGCGAAATCCTGGTGGAAGATATCCAAAGATTTAATCTCAGGCAATTAGTGCGTTGACAAGGTCTCTCTGGCCAAGACGATATTGTTTAGACAGGTGGGGATGGAGCCAAGATAGTAGCCACTTCGGTGTGTTGAACAGGTTGTAGTTATTTAAACAGATAAAAACAAATAATCCATACTTGATGGATATTTTACTTAATATTTTTTAACCATCCACCTGAAAATCTTAGAAAATGTGAGTAAAATTTTTAATTCATTTTGATGTATTTTATTCGAAAATGCAAAAGTGGAGTGTAAACTGACAGCGTTAAGAAGGTGATCAATCTCCAGCAGCATCAATCATTCACTAGAAGTTGTAAAAATACATCAATTTTCAATCGCGAACTGAAATATACTTCTTGCGAAAGTGTTGCATTTCATTATTCATGTCTTAGGAAGAAAATCGGAAGAAAATGTGAATGCAATAAAATATACTTTACAACTTTTACAATTATTTTAGAAGCTTTCTTTCATTAAAGCGTTTGTCATAAATATAAATCGGGTTAGGTGGCCGAGGTAGGTTGGTACATTTTGCACTCTTTGTTGTTTAAATTGCCTTGTTTAAATGGTCTCTAGCTAGTTTTTTATGATGCTGATAAGGTTCTACTGACAACGTCCTATTGTTTCTTTCGACAATGCACCAATATTGTTATTAAACCCTAAGTGTTGCTCCTTTAATTCCACAAAAGAAGAGTCAAATTCTTTGAAACCTTTCTAACAGCAGAGAGGAATTTTAACTTCAAGAATAAGAATTACCAACTTGCGCAAATACCGCGTAAATCTTCTATCGATAAAAGAAAAGGAAAAACGTAATATTTTAGGTGATTGAAGGATCACTCGGCGATGTGTTCCTCTAACTAGCTTACCGGAGTATAACTAGCTTACCCGAGTTTCACCACTCTCGCTAATGTTGGAAACCTTTTATATTATTTGAATAAATGCATTTATTCATAATCATGATTATGGGTCTACAAACGTGTAAACTTAGAAATTAATTCGTTCTCTATGTAAAATTGTGAATTAGGTCAATCATGCAAAAATGTGAATTTCTTTCTCTTAATGTTATTAATCTCAAAACACTATGAAAAATTGGGAGTGAGCTAATCATTGCGTAATGTTTGCGATAAATTCCAAGACGGTTTTGGTAGCAGGTTTGCGTAATTGATGCAAAAACTTGACTCTCGTGTTTCATAATAATTCGTCTTTACACTCAGCAAAATTGTGTATTTCTCCAAAATGAAAAGATTAAATTGTACATTGATGCAATTTATACTGAGGGCGCCCATTTTTCTAATAACATAACAAATGGACTATCTGTTGTAAAACGATTAAAAAGCGTCCGCTAAAGTACTTGCCGGTATAAAAATGTTTTAAAACGCAATTTTCTCGGAAATAGCCGTCCCTTTCGAGAGAATAGTGCACGTTACAGGGTTAATCGGCAGAATTTAATTGTCCGTCGAGTGGAGCGAAGCGTTTGTAGAATTTCTCGTACGAGCTTTTCATCCGACGTTAATTGAGAGAAAATAAGGAAAAAAGCCGTTTCAGAGTTGAATAAAGAGGGGGTAGATACTACACTTTCATTCTCTTGCAGGATCAAATAATTGCTGCCTTGATCGGAAGAGCAAACAGTGACCCACCTCTTGGTCCGGAAAGACAAGAGACTTGGTTTCTTTTACTCTTCCCTCTGTATAAAGCACAGACATAGACACTAGACTATACAGAGTCCGTGGTGTCTGTTCGCTTTACTTGCTCTTCTCTCGAGTTCCTTGGAGTAGACTCCACTCCGCAAATTCAATCTTACCGTCGACTTCCGCCCATCTATCCAGTTTGTTCCGCCTATCGATTCCCATCTCAGCCGGCACCCGCAAACTCTTCTCTCCTTGTCCTCTTTGAACCGGACCCATTCGAGACAACCTCTCCTGTAACTACTACGTAAAAGTGTCTTGTATGTTCATAAACATAAAACACATGTTGCTCGGCAGCCCTCGATAAAAGCACAACTTTTCTTGAAAAAGGTTTATCGAAACCTCATTCGCGCAACTTCTACTCGTCCTGCTTCTCTTTCAGACTCAAATTCAATTTCTTCGAGGCAAACACTCAGGGAATTTTATTCTAAAGAATTCTGATTTAGAGCCTTTAAAAGTAGATTTTGAGATGTTTTCTTTTTTGTTAAAATAAACTGAATGGATTTAAACAAATCTGCGGATAAATAGATTTTTATCGAGTCAGTCACTTTGGAAACATTTGAAAACAAACTTTTCACAAATTCCGACAAAATGTTTTGGAAAAGGATTCATTGAACCTGTTCCGTTGATCGGAAAGTAGTAATAGGAACTACTATTTTTAACAATCTTTATGTAATTAATATAACTATTTTCATGCAGGTAGAAATAAGTAGTTGCATTAAAGTAAATTAGTTGGCTTCAGTTTATTCTGAATGTGGATTTTAGATGTATTTCATAAGTCGTTAAATAGATACGTAAAACGAAAAGAAGCGTAAAATAAAACGTAAACGGAATGAAACGGAACGGAATAAAAAACAGAACACGTTAAAATGAAAATAACGAGAACGTATAATACTGTTAAGTCCTGAAACGCAACATAATTTGATTAAATAGTTTTGCGTTTTGAGTCTATGCTTTCGCTTAATAACTCGGGATTCGACATATTTCAATTGATCTTCATTTAAATGGAAGTTGATTTTAAAAGGATACAAATCTATATCCATCTGCTAAATAGGATTTATAGATTTTAGAAGGGTGATTTGATAAGAAATTTGGTTTGAGAAAATAGTCGTCCGCTAAACGAACAAAGATTCCTCGCGATTGGGAAATAAGGAAAGTTTTTAGAAAGAAAAGATAGCTAAATATATAAAAAGAAATACTTTTATTTTTTTCCTTTTTAGTGAAAATAATTTCGACTGCTGGGCCTCGAAATCCAAGGGAGGAGAATATGTATATACTTATCTTGAGTGGTCAAGATTTGATTATCAATTGACTTCAGAGAATTTGAACTGGAACTGGAGTTGAACTTGAACCTTTTGAAAATTTGAAGCTTAAGTGGTGTTTCGATTTTTATATATTTTCTCTCCCTGGGATTTTTAGGCGAATTTTAGATCTAGAAGTGGAGAAAAAATATGCCGAATATTGCGTAATTGCTTATTTTTGACGTTGATATTTCTTCTAGCTAAAATCTTACTGTTTCTTTAAAAATCATTAAGAAAGAACGTTCATTTGTTAATTTGTTTGTTAATTCATATTCAAGGATTAAGTTTATTTTTGCTTAAAACAGAAGATAATTGCTACTTTCTTTGTTTTAAATAATGAAAAGTTTTCAAGCCTGTAAATGTGAAATACACGACACAAACGTAACAATGATCTTGTCCAAGAGATGGTGCCTCATTAGCAGGTCCTTGTTACCTCTCAGTATTTACAGTATATTCCAGAACCAGAAATTGGCTGTACTGTGTAAAAACTTTTTTTTTTCTGTCTACACCTCCCGAGACCTAAAGTAATAGAGTTCGTTTCACTAATTTTATTTCCTTTCGTTTCTTTCTTTTGGAAACCAGCATTTTTCCCAAAGGAATGTAAACACAAGGGATCTAGTTATTCTATGCATGTACCAAAGGTTGAATTCGGTTGCTTAATGTTTTGCTAAATGCATGTGATAATTTCAATTAAGATTTTAATTTACTAAAACATTAATTAACAGTAATCATGTCAAACAAAGTCAAAACTATTTGTGCAAACTGCATATCTGAAAACTTCGAAAAAGGAGTTCAGATGGACGCGATCTACACTGACTTCTCTAAGGCTTTCGATAGGGTGGACCATGAAATTCTTGTTGCGAAACTCACGGACCTTGGTTTTTCTGGTGATATGGTCAAATGGATTCGTAGTTACCTGTCTGACAGGTATTTGTTAGTAAAAATTGTGAACGATTTCTCTGATGTTGTTTTAACAACTTTCAGAGTTCCCCAGGGCTCGCACCTAGGTCCTTTGTTATTTTTACTCTTTATCAATCTTTATCTTTTTATTTTACTCTTGTTTTTAAAAATTGTCAGTTTATCCTCTTTGCCGATGATCTTAAATTTTATGAATCTATCCTTTCATTGCAAGATTGTTATGATCTCCAAGACGATCTGGACAGTTTGATTAACTGGTCGATTTTCAATAAATTACCTCTAAATTTGAATAAATGTAGCATCATTTCATTCTCAAGGCAAAGGTTTCTTATCGAAGATAATTATTATGCCAATAATATTTAGATCATTAGGACTTTATTGGTGCGCAACCTGGGGGTCATCCTTGCATCTAATCTTGATTTTAAAGGTCTTATCAATATGGTTACAAGCAAGGCATCCAGGGTGATGGGCTTTGTCACTAGGAATTCTCTACAGTTTACAAATATCTCCACTTTAAAAATTTTGTATTGTTCTTTAATTAGACCGATAATTGAGTTTGCATCTGTTATTTGGTTGCCCTATTAAGAGTTTTTCTACTTCAGCTGAAGCGGATGCAAAACAGATTCCTGCACTTTATCGCAAGGCAGGTCGGATTCGCTTTTGATTGGTCTAATCGTGACTACGCTGGGCTGAGGCGGGCTTCTGGAATAACCAAACTTCAATGTAGATTTATCTTTTCTGATTTGCTTTTTATATTTAAAATCATTAATGGTTTCGTAAATTGTCCTACTTTACTGAGCTTACTTAACTTTTACACTCCAAGGGTTAATTCCAGAAAATCGTTTCTGCACAGGGAATCTTTTCATAGAACAAACATTGGGAGAAATGCGGTTATCTCTAGACTAAGCAGAGATGTCAATTCATATAGCAGAGACCTGGATTTTTATGGTGTCTCTCTAAGTCAATTTACAAATCAGTTGTGTTTGTTGTTCCTTTCCGGTGATAACGCCTACAACTAGCTCTTAGTTCGGGATTCGATATATAGTTCTATATATTATTAGATCTATATATTATTAGATCTATATATTATTAGATCTATATATTATTGTGTAATACACAATATACACAATGTGTATATCGTTAAGATCATTTGAAATCACCCTTAAGGAACAATGTGATCATTATATTATACGTGGAATGTAAAACTTCATCTAGAGGTCATTACTACATTGTTTGCTCCCATACAAATGTCGATAATACATAATACATGTGATCATGCATGTGTAGGATGCGTAATCACTGACAATGAGCGATACTGTAATAATAAATTGCCAGACTGCACAAACGGAATCGATTAGTCGACTTAGCCAGATATGGTAATAATATTACCTATCGAACTTCGCACTCGACAGCTTTAAATTTCGTAAAAATCATTATCACCAAATTCTTAAAATTTATTAATTTGCATGCGGATTGTTCTCAAAACATTTGATTATTCTGCATATAATTTTCCCGCAATCAGGCGATTGTGATAACCCTCATTAATTATATTATATATGTAACTTTAATAACGCATTCCGGCTCTGTAATCAAAGCTAAATGAAAACTAATGACATTTCAAATTGACGAGTATTTTAGATTTTCAAGCAGGCAACTTGCTATGGATTCAAATTTCATTTCTAGTGAAATATACGCCTTCTCGAATGCAGCAAAGTTTTCCTTCGAATTCCAACTCGAATGAAAGCGCATGTGAGTTACAGATGAATGCGATAGGAAAGGGGCTTCGAAATCGACATGGAATTCACAGCACTATTCTCGTAATCCGTGAATCTGCAATGCTGACTCTGTTGCCCCTTTCCCCTCAGAGCTGTCGTTTTATCCTTCTCAAACAAGGTTCAATATAGGAAAAAGATTTCACGCATTCCCACGCGTATACCATGTCAATGTCCCAAGAGAAAAAATTGCTTTTCACTTGAGAATGTTTTCAGATGCAAGGACTTTTCTTCTCCCTTTTCCTCAAAGTTTGATTATTTTGTGCAGGATGTACACGTCCGTGTATAAACAATATTTAGGATCCGTAAAAGTAGTTTGGCAAGTCATCTGCAATGTGATATTTCCACTATTTGAATGGTTTGTCATGTCACTTGTTGATGGTTATTTTACTTGTCTATAAAATCACGACGTGACCTTAGCAAATGTAGTTTCAAACGTTGAGGGCAGTGCTGTTTCTTTAAACCGTTTTATTTCCGTCAATTAATGAACAATCTTTTGACAATTCTAAAGACAAATTATATATGAGAGAAATTGTCTGTTTTCTATAATAATCCAAACCTTGATTGAAGAACCTTAAATTTAGTGCCTCCAGGAGAAAAAATCACATCTTAGCTAGCTAAAAATTTTATGAACTTTTTGTTGTTACGTTCCGATAAAAAGACATTAAATCTAGTCAATAATGATATTGATTAAAGAGAGACTATTTTGCTGATTACTCAGGTTGGTAAGACCTGATATTTATTTTTAGGGATCATCGTCACTTGTCGAATGGGAATCGTGTTACATAATTATATAACCACTTTGCTTCCTTATAGGGAAGCATTGTAATTGAAAAGAACAAATGTTTAAATAATGTAAATTTATTTAAATAAAATTAAGGATTTTTATAAATTATTACAAGTTGTTAAAAGAATGTAAGGATTGAGCCAGCGGATAAGAGATTGAATGAGATTGCACAAGATTAAATCATAACAATTTATTTCATCAATTATTTCAATTACAATATGAATTTAACTAAACGTTTTAAACAAACGAACCGTAGGAGGAGCAAATGCAACGAATTTGAGACCGACATAAACAGAAACACCAGAGAGGGTCGTCAAAAGGTTGCTCACTCTAAACCTCTAGTTATCAACTCAAGTCGCGAGATCGTTAGTCGACTAATCACACAACGACAATCGAAAATGTCCCGACAAATGTCACAACCCCACAGATTCAACGAATGAACCGTCTCCAAACCGCCATCGCAACATAACAAACAAATCTAGAGTTCGAAACTCCAAAGAAATGAAAACGGTTAAAGCTCAACATTCCGAAAATGAACAAAATCAATAAGAACAAAAATTAAAGAATGACATGGAAAAAAAAGAAAACAAACTAATAGCAAAATTTGGATAGATCTCATCAGAAGCGAGCAAATCACTTTCAATACAAACTCCCATTAAGGATGATCTCAGACTCCATGATCACCTCAGCATCCAATGGTACCGTCAAATTGACTCCCTTGTAGATCCTTCACTTAACTTGGGACGATGACGATCTCGAACCATTCTTCAAGAGAGTTCAAATAGTACTGCCCTTGAAATTCCTTTCTTCCTCGAAAAAACCGGGTGTGCCCGTCCAAAGATAGCGAGCTGCAAGACGACCAATCGAAAGCCGTCTAAAGCCTGTCACCTTTTAGATAATTACTTCATAAGGAGACCCAACGTAAAAGGTTCATTGACCATACCTGAGAACAACTCAAAACAAAAACAAAGATACCTGGAGGGATTCCCAAGACCAGATTAGTTTTCGGTAGTTTTTAACCCTTTCAGGTTAATTTAAAATATAAATCCAAAAATGTGAAATTCAAGACTACTCAAATACTTAAATGAAAATAGAGTTTTTAAACACAAGTATTGTGTATACTTTTGAAATTTGAATTATAAGCAGAAAATGTTTGAATAGTTTGATGATAATTAAGTTCTTCTTAAAAAGGAAAGTTTTAACCAACGTTTTTGGAACTAGTGATACGTTGCTTGTCGTTATTAAACCCTAAGTGTTGTACCTTTAATTTCACGAAAGAAGAGTCAAATTCTTTTTTAACCTTTCTAACAGCAAAACTATAACTTCAGGAAAAAAAGTTTAATAGCTTGCATAAATACCGCGTAAGTCTTCTACCGATAAAAGAAAGGGAAAAACGTAATATTTAGGTGATTGAAGGACCTCTCGACGATGTGTTGCTTTAACTAGCCTACCGGAGTATTTCACCACAATGCAGGTTTAATTGGATTTTTTATACAGTTCTAATTCGCGTTTCTGGAGGTAAAATTGTTTTGAGTAATTTTGATCACAGTAATTTGGAAAGAATGTGACTCTTCTTTTGCTTTGTGTTGTGAATAATTGAGAATCGATTCATATTTGCATGTGTTTGAGAATAAACGAAATAGAATTATTTATGTTCCCCAGGACGTTGCCGACCACTTTTCCCAATCCATTTTTCCCAAGACCCATGTTTCCCAATAAACCTTTTTTCCCAATCTTTTTTTTCAATTCATTTTTCCCAAAACTTCATTCTAAGGGCCATTTTTCCCAAAAGATCATAAAAATATATATAAAGATTGGTATATTTATAAAATATTTATAAATACATAGAACAAACAATATAAAGTTTAAAAAAATGTAAAACTTGAATTTTAAAATAAATAAAAAATAGTGTATAAGAAAATTGTATAACAAAATTTATAACTTGAATTACAAAACTTTTAAAAAATTTTTAGAGGCTGATGTTGTATCCCAAGAGGCGAAGATACTCCAAAATTTTGCCCTTCTCTTTGTAGTCTTGGAACTGAGACACTATACTCCTCATTCTCTTCGACTGCAACCATTTCTTTTTTGGGAGTGCTTTTACCGTTTGTCCCAAGTCCAATTGTTGTAAAATTGTTTCGGAGTCAGCCTGCTCCTTCAGAAACTCTTTAAGAAGGTAGTATAATGATGGATGATGTCTTCCAATCATGAGTTGAAATCTGTTATGCCACCCCTCGCTTATATTGTTGGTACGGTGTTGATCAGTAAGCGTAGCCTCGTATGTGTTCCATAGAGCGGATGGGAACCGTGGAGGAACTGCACGTCGTCTTCCCCTTGCTCGTCTTCCAATAATGTAGCTTTCTTCAAAGTACCGCGCAACGGGAACTAGTTCTGGTATTTCTTCAAAAATCAAATTGAATGACTCCTCCAAATCAGTAACTGGAACAAATGCTAAGGCGAGGATCATATGCGAATATTCCTTTAGAGTTCTTTCTTCAGGGTTGTTGTATTTTTCTTGAAGGCCTTCACTCTGAATTCGACGATAGAATGACTGACATAAATGGAAGAAACAGTATTGCACAATCCAATCGGGAAACACGGCTAGTAAAGCGTTTTTGATAGCAACCTCGAAGTCTGTAAGGACTCTCAGTGGTTTAATATAATTTATGTGGAATCGTTGAAACGCATTTTTTACCTCTTGCAGCACAATCTGATAGGAAGCCTGCTCTTTTGACGGGAGCAAAGCGAATACTAAGGGAATCGCAATTTCAACGTCTTCCTTATCAGGAGATATTTTTTTGACTAAACCCATAATGACGAAAAGTTGTAAGAATATACTAGGTAAGGTCTTGAAAGTCCCATCCAAGAACCAAGCTGGGGATCGAGCTAACAACTCTAGATTTCTTTTAGTTCCAAATACAATGACTCTATCGACATCTTCATTGACAATGGAGTCAAAAATAAGAAAGTTATCACCGATCTTTGTCTTTCTATACTGATCTGGAATGTCAACTAAATCTTCTAACGACTTTGGTTCTGGTGGAAGATCTTTTCGACGCTCTCTCCTTATCCTTTTTTTTTTCAAGTTTTCCCGGTCAGGTAACTGAATTAGTAATCCGCTTGATTCCGACGGCAATTTATTTCTAATAATTTGTGCTGGATTAGCATCAGGATGGTCTACAGCATACCTTTTGAGATTACTCATAATTTTTTCAGCCTGTACTTCCTCCTGATTTGGAGCATGTTCGTGTTTCCTATTCTTATACGAATCCCGTCTGTAATAAACGTGTCCATTTAACAACAATTTACAACCACCCCTGGAAGAAATTACGATTTCTGGTACAGACATTTTGACACTGAAAAAGGAAAATTCTATTGATTCTTATGTATTACTTATAAATTAATAAATAAGAAAACTGTACAAGAGAATCATTCAATTTCTTACGTTTTATGCAGTCAGCCTCTAGATACTCCAAAAATTTGAAAATTGTAAACTTCCAAACTGAACAAAAATTTAAAAATGATAACTGTCAAACTGAGCGTAAACAAACTAATGTCATTTAAGTTATTTACGTTGACTAGCAACGTCATCATTCAAATGCATTAGGTCTCCTTTTGAATGGAATATTCTTTCCCCACAAATAATTTGGGAAAAATAGGATATTAATAGATTTGGGAAACATGGGTTGGGAAAATTAGTTTGGGAGTTCTTTTATTGGGAACCACTGTTTTGGGAAAAACGGATTGGGAAAAGTGTACGGTAACCGTTCCAGGAACATTACGCAATGCGTAACCACAGCGTCATTTTCGATGAAAGTAAAACACTTTAAAATTGTTGAAAAATTAATGTCTATAAACACAGAATTTAGCGTATTAGGACGCATTTAATGTTAGAAGATTTGAAATAAATGCTCGTTGCACTATTTTACAAATAAACATAAGAAAGGCCGAAAAGAAAACATCTAGGTGATGTTACCGGCGCTAGAGTCAGATTTCAATTGAAAATCCAATACGATCAATACAAGTCGGCAAGCAAGCGGCGCAGCGCATGCGTAAATCGTAGACGGAATCTACGCCATCTTGATACAAAACGCGCGGGAATATTCAAATACTTATAAATATTAGAAATAACTAAATTATTTTAAATTACGATTTTAACAATCTTTAACAGCATGTGTTGCACAATCTCTGTAAAAATGTGACTCTTTTGACTTTGTGCCGATTTGGGAACGAGGCCAATTCTTTGCGCAATCTTTCATTCTACTACCAAATGAATCATTCGTTTGAAGTATTTTAGCAATTGCATTATTACTTTTACACAGAATTCTAAGCAGATGTTTCGAATGTTACATTTACCAACACTAAATGTTAACTTACTACATTGATACCAATTATGATCTCTTTTGCAATTCAGGAGAATGCATCGCATTTAACAAAAATGATCTTTTTTGTTATAGGAGCAACAGCGGCAGTTTCATCATCAAGCGGTCACAGCTTTGACGCTCATCTTCGCGGACCGAGTTTTCTGATAGAACCTTCGTCTAGAATAGAATTTTCAAATTCGAGTGGTGCTTGGCTTGACTGTGCAGCAACTGGAAGTCCTCAACCCAACATTGACTGGTCAACCGTCGATGGACTTCCGGTCGGTGACATCCCCAGTGTCCGAAGAGTCCTCAGCAATGGCACCCTCGTGCTGCTTCCGTTTCCGGCTGCCGCTTACAGACAGGACGTTCACAGTGCAGCATACAGATGCGTCGCTAGCAATTCTGTTGGTAGAGTTCTTAGTCGCGACGTCCAGGTCAGAGCTGGTAAGTGCTACTTTTTATTATTTGCTACCTCTTGACTGTCGACAAATAACTTTACATATATTTCGTTTTTAACGCGCTAAAATAGATAATAAAAAAATGTTTATCAATTAAAGTCATCTTTATTTATTAATAATATATGTACAAAAACTTGAATCAACGTTTCACGATTCTTCGCTGCCACATCAGGATCATATAATCTATAATATATGTGCAAAAATCAAATTCAATATCTATGTCACTTAAATTGGTTAATAGGTTAGATAAACGTACTTATACATAAAAAGAACAAACTTACAATTCTGTATGCAAATATAAATAAATTTCTATAAGGTTGAATAAATAAAAAAATAAATAAATTAAATAAAAATAAATAAATTTCTCTTATATAATGTTAAATTGATTCTGTCGACAACTTAAAATTTGTGATTCGTAAAAACATATCTTTTTTGGTCTTTAAAAATACCGATCGGTGTTGTGGATCGACACTTGGCGAAAGAAAGGAAGAATCTACTTATTTATTTATACTTACTTATTTACTAAAAACTAAACGAGTCTTTACTTTATTTAAATTTTTGTCTAAAAAGTTTTTGTGCGATAAATTTAATACTGAGTCAACTAAATTTTTTACAACGCCAATGTTTTGTTGTATTGGATTGTCTTACAACACCAAACCTCATTCAAAATGCAACTTTGCTTTGAATAAACCCCGATAACAAATTTTGGCATTAAAATCAAGTCAAATACAAAATTGTCCATCGATAGCATCCGTCCCAAATGAGTAGTTCCTCGGCTCTGCAATGTGAACAAAAGGTTCGTCGCGTATTTTCTAAAAACGTTTTTCTGATTTGTCGAAAGGTTTTTTGTGACGTAAATATAATATGGAAAATCAAAGATCATCGCGTATTCTAACCGCTCTTTTCTGACTTTTTATTTCTCGAGAGTTGAAGTGTTGATAATTCTTCTCCATAATAATAAAAAAGTCACTTGTAGAATTTCAACTTTTGATATGATGAAAAAAACCGTGATAGTACAATCACTATTGGAAAAATTTTTCTTGGTTGATAAATTGTCTTATATTAAATCCTTGTTAACAACGTCAACATACGTATATGTTTAACATAATTCCAATTAATTGATACTAATTTAATTAGTTGATTCTTGTTGTATGGAAAAATTACTCCAAAGAGACACATAGAACGCAGTTTAATTTGGAAATATTAAACTTTTAACTTTTAAACTTTTTTATCTTATTTGAAGTCACGTCGTAAAACGGTAATCTAAATTGTACAACAACGTATAACGTTATTGAGAAACATCAGAGAAAGTATTAAAAAAGATAGTAATCACTATTTAACTGATAGTGTTACTCGTTTTTTACTATCACTTTCTCATACTATCTATTCCTTCCTTTAAATTAAACTACCTGGTTTTATGATAAAATTGGTTTAGACGTTGCAGATATTGAACCATTCTCTAGCAAAGGGGATCTTTTATTTTTATCTCTCTATTGAAGTAAGGAAACCCATATCTGAATTCCGTAAAAGATAATAATTGAAATTCAGTGTTTGAAAATCCTCTCGTTTATTCAGAATGTAAAACTACTTGCAGATTTTATTTCCAGTTATTAAAGACAATGTTCTAAAAAATTGTGTATTTACTTCAAGGAACATAAAAGTATATAAAAGAACAACAAGAACTTCGACATGACCATAAAAAGCTTTTCGAAATGCTCATAGAAAGCACTTCGAAATGATCGTAAAAAGCACTTCTTGATTAACGTGTTCATCGTCTCAGCGGCTTTTTTCAATTGCGCTCTGCTCTTGCTTGAGATTTTATTAACAGGAAAATATCAAGAACGTCGACCAACGTGGTGATGGTGGACTTATAACACCATGAAGAACAGATATGGGTAAATCTCTAGAACTTTTAACCTTCAAGTGTTTCATGTTTTTGAAATAATTATGCCAAATATAGAAAAGATTAAGTAAAAATTCTTGTCATAACTTTTTAATGCATAATTGACTCTATCAAATCATGTTGGTTTCAAAAATATAACTTTCAGTTTTTAAATTAAATTTCTTGCTCGAAGTTTGAAAAGTGAAGAAATTTACTGTGTCCCTTCAAATATTTTTCAACACATAAACTTATTTTATAGACTAATAAAAAATTTTAAAGTAAAATGACAAATGGGTAACTATTAATCAGTTTTGTAATTATTTAAAAATAAAAAGCTCAAGGACAGAAGAAATATCTTATTCAAAATGCTGTTCCCGAATATTGGGTCAGAACTGTAACGACTGATTTTTGCAAATTTGCAATGTTGATAACTTCACTTTCAGTTTTAAGGTTTGGCTTTCAACTGTAAAAATATGATTAGGTTATAAACATATCAAAAAATTGTTATAATGAAGGAAGAAAAAGAATTTGTAAGTCAAAAAGCAGAAAAAATGAGAGAAAAAAGAAGAAAAGAAAAACAGAAAATTAAAACGGAATGTTTAACAAATCTCCTTGAGCAAAGAAAACGAGAAACTTAAAATAAGGAAAATAGTTTTAAATTTTTTGAAAAATAGTCTCCTACTTTTTGGAAATTAAATTACATTTAATATTTAAGTTTATATTGATTTATAACTTGTAATTAAATTAAATATTAAATGTGAAATCTAAAGACCACTTCATAATAGGTATTAATTATTAAAATAAGTTTGAAAAAGAAAAAATATCGGAAAGCTAGAATTTCAACAAAATAAAAAAATCGATAACTAAGGATCGAACGATTGATTTTATCCAGTTTAAAAATGCTTCATTAAAAAGTATTAAAAATGTTCGAGACCTTCAAAATTTGAAATGTACAGTAAAATTTCATTAAGGACAATAATCTTAATTTACATAATTTTTATTAATGTGTTTTAAAATAATTTTTTGGATGTCAAAAGTTAAAAGTTCCTGAGATTTGTCCATATAACATTACAAAAATTTAGACATTTATAAAATATGATTAAGAAGGTCTGCCTAACACAAGTTTGTTCATATTTTTGCTAAAAATAATTTCTTACAATTAGCGAAGTTTTGTATATTATTTTATAATTCTTGCTTTAAACAAAAGTATAAGTAAATTCGTTCCAGACAAACCATCTTGATGTTATATTTTGTGAATATCTACAAATATTTAAAAATAAGATTATTACGTGCTTCTCTTCTCT
This sequence comes from Ganaspis sp. Gsp50, assembly GCA_011057455.1. Lineage (NCBI taxonomy): Eukaryota > Metazoa > Arthropoda > Insecta > Hymenoptera > Figitidae > Ganaspis > Ganaspis sp. Gsp50. The sequence goes on from WNHD01003388.1 coordinate 17,555, forward strand.
AAAATATACTCTAATTCTTAAATAGCATGAATTAGCACAGATAGACACAAATTGGCAAATTTGAAAAACTAGATTTTTTGGTGAATCCTACTGTAAAAATTTGTTGTCGATAGTTGATGGGTAGTTTACAATGCAACGGGTACTAGATAGAAAAGAAAGTTTTATGACAACATTGACGTAATATTGTGGAGTAGCGTTGACTTAACATTGACGTAAAAGTGACTTAACTCGACCTAACACGATTGGACTTTGAAATAACATTGATCTAACACACCTTAACACAACTTAACAAGACTTCACGTTGACGTAACTTAAACTCAACACGTTTTATCATTGACGTAACATCGTCTTAACATGGACTTAACACAAAATAACATGACTCAACATTGACGTAACACGACTTAACATGACTCAACATTGGCGAAATATAATTTAGCACAACTTAACTCGACTTAACATAGATTAACACGAGTTAACATTACTTAACATTACTTAACATAACTTAACAAGGCTTAACATCGACTTAACATGAGTTAACATTGACGCAACATCGACTTAACATGAGTTAACATTGACACAACATGACTTAACGCAACTCAACATTAACGTAACATTTGCGTAACATCGGCTTAACACAAATTAACATGACTTAGACAACTTAACGCGACTTAACACTGACTTTACACGACTTAACATTAATCAACATTGACATAACATGACTTAGCACGGCTTAATTTGACTTAGCATAGATTAACTCGAGTTAACACGACTTCACACGACTTAAAATAACATAACTCTGCTTAAAATTGGTGCAAAATTGACGTATCATAAGTTAACATTGACGTAACATTAACGTAACCTCGACTTAACATTCATGTAAGGTTGACTTAACACGACTTAACACGACTGTTCACAAATTAACATATGAAGCTGAAGCTAGCCTTCACTTTCTAGCCTTTACTTTATATATTAAATGTTAAAAAATATTTAAATAAAATGAAGTTTGTTATTTTAACATTATTT
>WNHD01003389.1:0-14141 GCA_011057455.1 Ganaspis sp. Gsp50
AAACCTTTTTGAGTTATTTCCTAATAACATAAATATAGATTTTTATTAATCATTTGGTCGAGAATTGACAAAAATTGATTGCAGAAGTCGATTTTTAAAAAGAATAAAGTATAACGAATTTCAATTCTTGAAAAAAATTTAATGAATAAATGATATCGTTTTTAATTCCTCTATGAGGAAGCTATGTGCTCTCATCAAGAACACAAAAAAACACAATCTAAATCAACACTAGCCGACAACGTGGCAGCGGTTTTTACTTTATGATGTCTATTACGTTTTACCAAAATTAATGTTTTACAGAAAAACTCGAAAATACTTCAACATATTTAAATATACTTAGAATGCTTTAAAATATTTCCAATTACTTAAAACTACTTTAAAATACTTCAAGCTACTTCAAATTACTCCAAAATATTCAATAATACTTAAAAGGTCTTTGAAATATTTCAAAATACTTCAGACTAATTCAAAATATTTCAGAATATTTCATAATACTTCAAAATATTTTAAAATATTTCAAAATATTTAAAAGCATTTAACAATACTCCAAAATATTTAAACATACTTAAAATACTACAAAATATTGAGAAATACTTAAAATTACTTTATAATGTTTCCAAATACTTCCCAATATTTCAAAATCTTTTAAAATACTTAACAAAATATTTAAAAACAATAAAAAATATTTTAAAATATTCAAATTTACCCAGAAATTACTTTTAAATTCTTAAAATACTTCAAAATATTGCAATGTAATTAAAGATATTAGCATTTTAAGTATTAAATAAATTATTTAAAATAATAGATTCTTAATATATTTTAAAAGTATTATAATATTTTAGACTACTGCTTGAAAATATTTAAAAATACTAAAATAATTCAAAATATTTGAAAACATTTCAAAATAGGTACCTAGAATGGTTTGAAAATTAAAAATAATAATCTTGAATAATTTAAATTCTTACACATTACTGGAAAATGACTTTTTTAATGAAAAAATATATTAAAAGACATCATGGAAATTTTTCTAACTTTCTCATGGAAATCATGGAAATATCATAGAATTTTGTAAAGAAAAATTTGTATAAACCCTGACATGTTAAATTATTATTAATCTGTCCTTTTAAATATTTTCTTTAATAATTTTCTTATGTAATACATTAAAAATAAGAAATTTGATTAAAAACAATAATAAGCCTTTTAGAACCCCTTATTATACCATTAAAAAAAATAATAATTTTGGTTTTAAAAAATCCGGGAAAATCAGGCTCCGAGATCCGGGAAATTCGGGAATTTGCCGGAAATTTGAAAATGCCAGTTCGCTAGACACCCTGTGTAGGGTAAATGCTAGTAAGTTTGGCCAGTACCAGTAGTCGGCCATTCATTTACATATTTTCGATTAAAAATAAATTGTTAAACTATTTCAAATTGAGTAGTAAAATAAAAAGTTATTTTTACTTCATGATAACAATTTTAAAAGATAATAATTGATTCAGTGTCTGACTACTGGGTGGTTTACTCTACATCTACTTTTAATTTATTACATTTATAATATAAATTCAAACAAAACAATTTGTATTTGAATTATACATGAATTTGTTTTGTATTTAAATTATATATATGAATTTGTTTTGTATTTGTATTACCTTTGACTAGATTGACCATGTCTAAAATTTGCATTCTTAGTTTATTATAAAGAGATTCTAAGACAGATGTCATGTGAGCTGTTAAACTACTTTGAACTTCGATACTCCAATATATTTGTGAGACGCAAAGAACAACCATTCCAGGCCAGAGCAAAACCCAAGAAACTCTATCATTTAATTCATAGTCTCTGTAGCTCATTAAAACTTCGTGCCTTATAGATTTGACCATTTGTTCCTCGACCTAATTATTAATATTTTTTTTACAATATTTTGAATGATAAAATTATGCCTTAATTGGAATTAAGAAAATCGCACATTTTGAATACACTCTCATTATTGATGAGAATGTAAAAATGTCACCTGAACTAGCCATTTTTCCACACATCCTCGCGCATCAGTTGTTGAAATTATATTCTCGAATTTTACTTCTTCCCTGTCATCGCTCAGCATTGAATAAATTTCCAGATTTTCATTGAATCTGCAAATCAAAGAAAAAGCGAATTTTTAAAATGGAACTAAATTTAAATTTTATATTTGTAAAATGGTATCGTATTTTGAAATTTGATTTTTTGTAATATTTTCAGCCAACTCGCAAAAGTTATCAACAGTAGACGAAATTAATTTACAGTTTTGTTTTCTTTGTATTTCACATCAACGAACGAACATTATTGAAATTAATGTTATTAAATTTTTATTTACAGCCATTATTCAATATTATTCATAAATGAATAAATAAATAAATATTTTTCAAAATTTATTTATTTATTTTTTCAAATTCAGTTATCAGCGTGACTCTTTTTGCAGAAATTTTTAAAAATAGAGTAAAATCGACTGGTTTGTTGGTTCTTTTTTTTATGTTTACCGCTTGTAAATATAATATTTATTCAACTGTTTTACTGATTTATTTCATTTGTGTATTTTCTAGGGAAAACTACCCAAGTTTGGCAATTCCTTCGAAGCATTTTTTCAAATGAGGCTGCACTCGAAGAGGATCTTTTGTTTCAGAAAGTATCTCCAGCATATCGTCATTACTGAGAAAAAAGAATCGAGGAAAATATAGTCTTTTCTTTTCAAGGTAATTTACTACTCCTTCATGAACCCTTTCCATCATTTCGTTGGCTTCTTTCATACTCTCGTAAAGACCCACCTGAAAGTCAAAATTTTAAGATTAAAAAAGGATCTTCTGGACTTTTTTCAAAAATCTTCCTCTTTTTAAAAAATTATTTTTAACTTAATTATTTTAAATTATTTTTCAACATTATTTTTAATTATTTTTTAAAATTATTTTTATTTTCTAAAATTATTTTTATTTTTTAAAATTATTTTTAATTCTCTAAATTTGTAAATACAAACAGAGCCAGCTGTTTCTCGAACTCTCGGTTCTCTAAAGACTCCGTTCATCGATTTACGAAAAGTTGCATCCACTTCTGAAAATAAAATCCCTTCTTCAGGTAATTGTGCAACGATATCTTTGCTTGAAAAAATCGGCAAAAGATACATCCATTGAACTTGAACCTAGAACGTTAAAGAAAGTGGTAATTTAATTATCATTTTTATATACTATTCAATAATAGTAATATTTAATAATACTATTTAAAATAATATTTTAATGAAAACCTTTGTCCATTCTTCGATAGTTCGTTGCATTCTCAAAAGCAATTCATAAAAAGATTTGACTTCTTCTTCGATTGGTTTTACGAAAGCAGATCCTCTCATTGCTTGAACTTTAACAATATGTTCTTCTAACAAGGCTAATATATCATCTAATTGTGTCAAAATATTTACGCCCGAATCTTTAAAAGACATTGTCGTAAAAATGACATCATTCCAGTCTTCAATCATCTTTGAAAGAAGTTGTTGTAATGCGAGTTCCTTTGTTGCACTCACACTTATAATTTCGTATCTACAGATTGTTTTTCATTAATTATGTTTAATGTTTTATGTTTTTTTTGTTTTGTATGTTATTTTGTTTTGTATCTTTTTTTACGTTTTTGAATGTTTTTTTTTTAATGTTTTGTATGTTTTTTTTTGTTTTGTATGTTTTTTTTGTTTTGTATGTCTTTTTTCGTTTTTTAATGTTTCTTTTATGTCTACGATTTATTTCTAAACTTACTCTTCTAGATTTTCGAGTAGATTTAAAGCTATTATTTTTCGAAGTGTTGTTCCAGCGTTTGGAGTTAAATCAAAACCAGCAATTTGGGACATTTCGTCCCAATGTCTCTGACGAAGAGCTGGATTGCAAAAACAAAGAGCTAAGGGAACATATTGCTGAAAATGGTTTTCAAATTAAAAAGACAATTTTGATTTTGTAGACATGGTTTCAATCTCCTATTTTAACTAGTCTTGTATTTTTAAAATATTTTGACGCTTTTCAAAAGAAGTTTTAATCTAAAAAGTTTAAAGAGTCAAACTGAAACTTTAAAGAGCAAAACTTTTAAAAATATTAATTTCGATGTGAATGTTTATCAATTCCTACAAAGTTTTAGTTTGTAACGTAACAAAAAGATATTCAATTTTTAAGAATATAGTCACCTTAAACCACTTAACATCTTCTAATAATTGATAACATAATTTTATAGGAGAAGGTTGTTGAAAAGGATCCGGATCATCTACAGACCCTTCGAAACTATTAATCGTTAGTGAGTCAATTTGAATTTAAAAAGGCTTTTCTATAAAAAAAAATACCTGTACGGATATCCCATGGCAATGTGCATTTTAATTTTCGTCTTGTAGGTTTTACTAATCCTGGAAAAGTCAGTGAAATATTCTGTCGTCTTGTTCTCGATATTAATTGCATCAAGATATTCAAAAGGGCCGTCTAGCCAAACTCCTAAATCTCTTTTCCACTGATGGGCACGATATATGAGAGAATAATATGGTATAATGATTTCCTTCAGTTCCTTAATTTTTGGATAAACAGTCAAGGGAAATTGGAAAAATTCTTCTTCCCGATTTATCCATTCAACTTGTTCATCCATTCGATCCAGGCTTCTGACAAATTTCCGCATATCTTCAATATATTCGGAAATTCGTCTCCCATCGTCCATATCATTTAATATTACTAATCTAAAATTAATTTATTTTATTAAATGAACCGAATCATCTTAAATAAAATTTATTTTAATTTGTTATTTTCAAACAAACTGATGTAAAGGAATAAAGGAGAGATAAAATTATAAAACGGTATATAATAAAGTAAATATATAATAGTAATATATAAGTACAGTAGAATTCCAATTAGCCGGATCAATTGAGACCAGACTCGATACGGATAATCGGAAGTGACATCAAAAATTATATATTTTTAGAAATAAAATATCAATAAGAATTTGAAAATCAATTAACTTACATTGCAATAAATTAAGAATGATTAAATTAAAAATTTTATTGAAAAAAATAATTCTATTTTAACATTTCTGTCAATGTAAGTTGTATTAATGACGAAACTTGTTTTATTTAATCATTACTTACTCAAAAGTTACAATATGTATTTAAACATCTGAAAGATTTTACCTTAAAAAATGTTTAAACATAAAAAAATTATATAAACATTTTTTTTAATTAAAAAAAAGTCCGGATAATCGGACGTCCGGATAATTGGAATTCTACTGTATATAATAAAGTAATAAAAAAATAAAAAAATAAAAAATCAAACAAATAATAAAAAATAAAATAAATAATAAATACAATAAATAGTAAATATATTAATAAATAATTTGTAATAACACGGCGGGTAATAAAATAAAATCAGACTATCAGTTTTAGAATTGAAAAGTAGAATTTTACTTGGGGAACGTTTCATTGATCTGCGCAATTAAAGTATTAATTTTGCTTTGCAAATACTCTTCAAGTTCAAATTTTTTCTGTTCATACAGTGAACTGTTTTGTTTGAAAATTAATTTAATTCGCTGTAACCAATTAACAGTCGTGTTATTTAATTCAATATGATCTTTGTCCAAAGTGGTCATTTCAAGTAATGAAGCCATCATAAATAAAGACAGAGAGACTTTGTCACTGAGTTTATCTACTAAAGTTGTTGACGCATATAACATAAATTTTCCTGCAAATTTTCATACTCGGTTAACACAATTTTTAACAAAATTGAAAATTGAATAATTGTAACAAAATTGAAAAATTAAATTGTTAACAAAATTTAAAATGAAAAATTAAAGTTATTTTAAAATTATTTTCGAAAATTGTCCTTTGCATTCAAAAATTGACGAAAATTTTACATTTTTACAATTAATTTGTATAAATTATTTGTATATTCAATTCAAATATAATTTAGATAAAAAGAAGATCTGGATTACCTAATTCCAGCAAATCTTTAGTATTTTGTGGAATATGAAGAGCTTTTTTTTCAAGTTGTTCAAATTCTCTACATATCTCCAAATTAAAATTCCTGTGGCTTTTAATTAATTCTGTAATAATGTGATCTTGTATTCCTTCTGCATAGAATTTTAATCCCATTTTTGCATCATTTTGAGCTAATTTACCAACTGTAAAGTATTCGAATCTAGTCTGAAAATATATTACGAGATTGTGAAAAAAGTGTTTACAAATAATTTGATCTCTGAGCAAAATATATTCTTAATTAAATTTAGCAAATTGAGTTTAATTAAAAAAATGTAATAATAATAATAATTGAATAATTTTTCATTCATTGATTAATAATAATAAAAATAATATCAGTAAATAATAATTTTATGACTCGGTGCTTTAAATTTGACGATTTAAAGACAGTGATGAATTACAAATCCCAAAAGAGTCAATAATAATTAATAATTCTAGAGCAATTAAATTCCAGTGATTGAATTGAAGACTTACGATTCCACTGATTTTCCAAAGAAAGTTTTTAAACTCTTCTACTTTATCCAAATAAGTGGAAAATTCATGACCAGCTGCAACGTAATTTACAATATCTTGATGAGTTTCGGAACTAAAAATGACATGAAATTCTTGACTAAGTTCATCAATGTAAACATTCAAGGGCTGGAAAATCGTCTCCAAACTATGAACAAGATTTTGATGCGCCTGTTGCAGATACCATTCCGGCAAAGTGACAGGAATAAATTCATTTGACGTTTTCACGTTGACCCAAGACTCCAGTGATGGCAAAAATCGAGCTGTGTTTGCAATATTAGCAGTAAAAGAACGAAAAACCGAATAAATTTCACGCATCAAGGGAGAAGTGAACAACTGATTATTTTCACATTTGAGTTTTATCTGAAAATAGAAAGTAAAATTTACAAAAATAGTAAAATAATTCTAAATATGTAAGTAAATAAGTAAAGTCTAATAATTTATTACAAATTTATTTAAATTTAATACAAATTTGAAAAAGCAGCGACTGAAAATGATCTGAATTTTGATGAGAAAATTTATTTTTTAATATATTAAACTTACAAAGAGTACTGGAATAGTCAAAGGGTTCTTGACAGTTTCAATTAAATGTTCAATTGTATTTATCATTTGGCGAATTATTTGAAGAGCCAGGAGCCTTGAAGCACATTTTAAAAATGAAGGGAGCATAATTGTTGAAACTTCACTTAAATAACGTGGTTGAGAAACAAGTCTAACAATATTATTGTAATAAGAATTTATAACTGATTCTCCCTTTCTTAAATCACTCTCGACTAAATCCTGAAACCTGAATTTTGGTTTTGAAACATAAAAATTAAAGGGTATAGGATAAAGGGTAAAGCAAATAAGAAAAATGAATCAATAATAAAAATTAACTTAAAAACAATTTTAAACCATATTTTATTTTATTCTAAGGTATTATTAATTCAAAAGTATCTATAAACAAAAAAATTACTTTATAGTAAACTGAATTTCAGTGTTTGAGAAACAAAAATAAATAAATACAAAAATACAAAATAAATGAAAGTAATTAAATGTGAAAATAATTTATGTAAATTAATGAATAGAAATTAATGACTTTAATGACTTAATTAGAAATTAATTATAGATATCATACTTTTCTAATTCAAGAAATCCGTGATTTCGATATTTCCTAAAATCTAGCATCAAATCTTTGAGAATGGAAGCTTTAGACACTATGTTTCTGATTAATTTGTGAGACAGGAAATATTTTTTTTCTAAAATGGCTCGATTTTTTAAAAATTTATTCCGATATTCAGTGCGACCAGAAAACTTGAAAGGTGGATCTACTGTTACAGATTCGCGTCCATCGTTAATTGCTAAAACTTGTCTTATTCCTAATTCATGTAATGCAACATAATAACGTTCTCTTATTTCTCTCATCTGATCATCAAGAATCTTGTAGTACTTAATTCTTAAGTCTTTCGGTATTTGTCTTTTAATATAGTCCTCCCATTCCTGCAAAAATTGTAATAATATCAATCTTACAAAAACCTGAATACTAATAATAAAATACTAAATATTATTTTGATATCAATGATCGATATCTTTTGAAATTAATGAAGTATTTTTTTATTCTTGTCACATGAGCTAAATAAAATTTATCTATATTATATAGACTATATACTATTAAATACTATACATGTCTTTTTTATGAATTTTTATAAACATAAATGAATTTTTGATGATATAATTTTTCATTTCGTACTTCTGTTTATAATTTATAATTGATTTTTCAATAATAACTCAATAAAGTGAGTCTCTTTTTCGAAAAATAAGCCTTGTGAAAATCAATTTTAAATTATAAATGAATTTTATTAATTTAATCTATAGAGAAAAAATTCCTAAATGATGTAAAAATTAAATAAATAAATCAAAAATTAAAAATGTTTTTTTAATACTGGAAGAAGTTCCGTGGTAGGTAATTTGTCAGCGTATTCTATCATTTGAGAAAAGTAATAATCTTGTGTGTGTTGCAGACAACCTTCATCTTGTGGTTTTTTATTTTCTCTTTTTTTAAAATCTGCATTTCTTGCTTTTGAAGCTGATTCTTCTATCACTTCATTGAGTTTCTTTCTTCGAACCTGCAAATTGTGGATAAAAATGACGAAAAATTAGTAAAATTAACGATTATAAATATAGTTACTTAAAACAAGTTATTTTAAAAGGGTTAGATATCTTAACGCGAATCTAAATTAAAATAATTATTGAATTAATTTTCATCAAATTATTTTTAGTTTTCTCTTCTTTAACATTTTTATTCAATAATAAAATGTCTAAAAAATATATATTTATATTCTAATTGAAAATTCTGTGGTATAATAAAATTTATAACCAAAACATTAAAAATAAAATGAATCAAAATAATAAAAACTACATAACCTTCTCAATGTGAAAATTGCAAAGAGACTTCGTTGCTTCTTCGTCGATTACTGGTAATTCTGGAACTGGATTTAGTTTTGGAACACGTATATTACCATATAGAAGATTATAAAATTCTGAGGATGACATTTTCAATAAATAAACTAAGACTATTATTTGCTTCAACAATAATACAATATCTCCTTTTTAAAATACTGGTTGTTTTCACCGGAACTGTCAGTTTCTTAACAACGGAAGTCAAGCACAAAAGCAGCATTTAGCATGAGGCCATTTAAAACCAAAAGAAAGAAAGAAAGACAATATACACTGATGATTTTAAACTTTTTGTAATTGTATAAACTTATATATTACAAAAGATAGATTTTATTTCTTTAAATTTTAAAATCAGGTATTTATTTATTATTTAATTATTTAATCTAAAGAAATAAGAAAAAAGTGTGCCATTTTTTTAAATCGATAGTTTCGATTTATTTCGAGTTCTTACACATATATGCGGTCAAGTATCATAATATGTATTTGTACCATTTGTACGCTTCATTTTATTCAAGAGCCTTTTTAAACAGTATTTTCAGTAAAATTAAATATTGATTTGCTTTCTAATTTAGAGCTAATTAATACATTAGCACAAAAGGAACGTATTGTATGTAAAGCAGAACTCGAAAAGTTTATTTAAAAGATTTTAAGCCACTTTTATTCCTTTTGAGGTTAGTTATATCTTTTTTGTATATAAACAAAAGGATGTTTTCTTTTATACTTGAATGCCGGTTGTATGTTGACAAGTGTTTTCTATTTGCAATTGATTTTTGTTTTAAAAATGTACATTTCAGGAATAAATTTCACTGTAATATGCATAAAAAGATGAATATTTAACTGTGAAAAATGTCACTTTCATATGCACTGAGTCAAATGAAACGAAAGCAAAAGCACGAGAATTCTACTAAACTAATAAAAAAGGTACTCGTAAAAAATTCTTATTAATTAAAAGTAATATCAGAGAATTCAGTATAATAATCAATAAGTAAGTTAATCAATAAAATATATACTGTTTTTATCATTTTTTAAACCTACAAGTATAGGCATGTTTCTAATAAAATAGGCATATTTTTAAAAGTATTTATGATTCTTTCAGAATCATTTACAATCAGAGAAACAAATTAAAACACTTGATGATCATTTTTTGAAGGAGATACATGAAAATAAGTTGGCTGTAAGAGGACAAATTGATGTTATTGAAATGTCAGAAGATGTTTCTGAGTATAAATATTTATTTATTTATGAAGATAGATCATCTAGGTATATAGTTTTGAAAGCTTTACGAAGTAATGATTCTAAAGCGGTAGCAATAAAACTTTTAGATGTTATGACAATTATTGGTGTTCCTCATATTTTACAATCTGGAAATGGTCAAAGTTTCGCCGAAGAAGTTGTAAGCCAGTTGCTCAGTTTATGGAACGGATTTAAAATAATTTCTGACGAGGTTTTGAAATTTAGAAACGAAAGAAATTTTCAGAACATTATTAAGTCATGGTTGATAAAGAATCCCAAACAAAAATGGCTAGAAAGTATCAAACTGATCCAAGTATTAGAAAATGCAACGTTTTCTGATACAAATGATAAATATCCCTATGAATCACTTTTCAAGAGAAATGTGTATAAAGATTTTTTCCAAAGTTATGAAGATACAAAAAATATTGAGTTGACAGCAGAGAACGGCGATCTTGATGATTGGTCTTCCATTTCAGATGAATGTAATTTCGAGCATGAAAACAGTGAAAGGGTAAATTAATTTTAGTTAAAACATTTTTTTTTCAGTATCTTGTTTCAGTGATATATCAATATTTCATATTTAATTAATTCTTTTAATTTCAGCATATCGAATCTACTCAAAATTTACCTACAAGATTTTCCGAAGAAAGAACTCAAACAAATTGTGAACCGTTAGCAACTAAAGAACTTCCAGAAGAGGTATCTGTATTAAAAGACGATTTAACTTTACTTAAAAAAGAAGAAAATCATATGCACAAGTGCAAATTTTGTCCAAAACAATACATGAAAATGGGTCATTTAACAAATCACTTAAAATCCCACAAAAAATCAATTGAATGTACCAAGTGTTCTAAAACATTCCGTAGTCAAGCACTTTTTGAGCATCATGTGCAAAAATCGCACAAGGAAGTTTTAAAAGATGATTTGAATGCAGTGAAGATAGAAGATTTATCTCGAAAAGAAAATGCAACTAGTACAAAAAACATTAATTTAAATGAACAAAAAGATAAGGTGACTGTTTCAGAAAAGAATTTAGAACCCATAACAAATGTTTTACCTCTTCGTAGAAAGTCCCTTCTTCGAGAAAAGCGATTAAAAGTAAACGAAACATTAGCATGTTGTTACTGTGAGCAAAAATTCGACTTTCCAAGCGTTTTAAAAAGACACATTCGTTCTCATACAAATGAAAGGCCTTACGAATGTCAAGTTTGCAACAAGAGTTTTAAACAACTCGGGCATCTTAGCCAACACTCTGTAACTCATACTGATTACAGATCATTAAAATGTAGTCAATGTGGTGAGCAGTTTGAGTCTCTAGATGCTTTAAAGATTCATTCTGAAATCCACCCTGCTGATTCATTATTTCACAAAAATCTCAGTCTAACAAAAACGCGTCTTTTCGAGTGCGATATCTGTAAAAAAGTCTTCAGCACCAAGAGTGTATTAGAAAGACATATTTTAACTCACACACAAGAACGACATTTCGAGTGCGATGTTTGCGGCAAGCGATTTAAACAGTCTGGACACGTGAAATCTCATATGCTTGTTCATACTGGAGAGCGAAAATTCCAGTGCACAATTTGTTCAAAAAGATTCAGTTTGGCTAACTCTTTGAAAAAGCACATGTACATACATAATGGTGATAAACCGTATCAGTGCGATGTATGTGGAGCCAGGTTTTTAGAAAAAAGAAATTTAAATGGACACCTTTTGACACATACTAATGAAAAACCTTTTGTTTGCAAGATTTGCGGAAAAAGATACACTCTGGCGGACACTTTGCGACGACACGTAAGTGCAGCGCATGAAGATGGAAGGACTTATCAGTGTGAAATTTGTGCAAAAATGTTTAAACAATTAGCTCATTTATCAGTTCATAAGAAAGTCCATAATGATGAGCGACCATTCCAGTGTCATCTTTGTGAGAAGAATTTTAAACATAAGAATGTCTTGAAATCTCATTTAGCTATTCATGCAAATGTGCGACCTTTCGAGTGTGATGAATGCAAAGCGACTTTTGTCAGGAAAACTAATCTTCAGACGCACATTGCTTCGGCTCACATGAATGAAAGACCTTACACTTGCAATATTTGTGGGAAAAAGTTTAAACAAGTTAGCCATTTAAATGGACATATCATTGTGCATAGTAATTCTATGCCTTACCAGTGTGACTTCTGTGATCGAAGATGCAATAGACTGGATAATTTGAAAAAACATATGAAAATTCATACGAAAAATGTACAAGATTTCAGTGTACATATAGATTCCAAAATTGGTCTTGGGTAAGATGTAGAAAATAATCATTTTCCTGAAGATATTTATCTTTAAAAAGTAGCAGTAACAAATACATTCATTTATTAATGCTATAGATTTTTTTTATTGAAAATTATACAATTTTTTGACAGATTTATTTTATACTTTCTATTCTATATTCTCGTTAAATGATTTTATTGATTATATATAAATTATGTTTTAGATTTGACACAAAATGATACTGAAATTTGCAACACTATTTTCGTTTATGAAAAACTAGAAAGCAATTTTCTATTTACTTAATCAGGGTGTCTGCAGTACCTGGAAAACCGGGAAATATCAGGGAATTTTTTTGAATATCAGGGAATTTATTGAGTCCAGGGATCACAGTTAATCCCCTTTTTTACTTAATCCCCTTTTCTTAAGAAAATTCCCTAAAACGCCTAAACTCAAGTATTCTCCTCCCTTTTACCCTATTTTTCAATAAGTTTTTTTTATAATTCTTCAACAATAATACTTCAGACTACTTCAAAATACTTCAAATATTTAAAAATACTTTAAATTACTTTAATATACTTTAAAATATTCCCAAATACTTCCCAATAATTCAAAATATTTAAAACTACTTTCAAATATTTCTAAATACCTCCTAATACTTAAAAATACATAAAAATACTTAAGATTACTTTGAACTATTTAAAAATCTATCAAAATATCTTAAAAATATTTCTCAATAATTTAAAATACTTCAGACTACAATTCAAAATACTTCAAAATATTTAAAAATTCACCAGAACTTTTAAAAATACCTAATGATATAAAAATATACTTAAAATTAACATAAAAAACTTAAAAATATTTTTAATTTCTTTATATTACTTTAAAATACTTCAAAATATTCTAAAATATTTAAAATTACTTAGAACTACTTTAAAATACTTCAGACTACTTCAAAATATTTAAAAATATTGAAAATTACTTCAGAATACTTTAAAATATTTAAAAATACATTTAACTAGGTACTTAAAAATATTTCCAAATCCTTCCGAATGCTTCAAACTATTTAAAAATACTTCAAAATCCTTTATCTTATTTTTAAATTCTTCAAAATATTTAAAAGCAATATAAATTTCTTAAATAATTACAAAAAAACACTAAAAACTACTTTAAAATACTTCAAACTATTTAAAAATACATAAAACTGCTTAAAAGTTTTTCAAATCCTTCCTAATATTTAAATACTTCAAAATCCTTTACGTTATTTTTAAATTCTGCAAAATATTTAAAAACAATATAAATTTCTTAAAAAATTAAAAAAAAACTAAAAACTACTTTAAAATACTTGAAATTATTTAAAAATACATAAAACAACTTTAAAATATTTCCAAATCCTTCAGAATGCTTCAAAATATTTAAATACTTTAAAATCCTTTATGTTATTTTTTAATTATTCAAAGTATTTAAAAACAATTTAAATTTTTTAAAAAATTAAAAAAAACACTAAAAACTACTTTGAAATACTTCAAATTATTTAAAAATACATAAAACAACTTAAAAATATTTCCAAATCCTTCCGAATGCTTTAAAATATTTAAATACTTCAAAATCCTTTATTCTAGGTATTTTTAAATTCTTCAAAATATTTAAAAACAATTTAAATTTCTTAAAAACTTAAAAAAAACACTAAAAACTACTTTAAAATACTTCAAA